>PVIR01011950.1:0-45900 GCA_004026965.1 Petromus typicus | reverse complement strand
TATGTTGTGTTAGGGTAATTTGAGAATTTATTGGAAATAAAAGCATACGAGCTCAATGTAGACTTTTCAATTAAGACTTTTAGGATGAGGGCAAAAAATCTAATCTGCTATAAAGGTTGGAGACCCACTACCATAGGTATTATGCTAGGAGCACAAAAGTATCAAAGCATCCTGTATCATAAACAGGTTTCCTGATATACAAATAAGCTCTTCACCTGCTGACAATGTGTTCAATCTGAAGTATTATAAACGGTTTTCTAATAATTATCCCCTTTATGTTTGCTGCGGTTTTCTCTGACTGATCCTCAATTGACCATTTTTTCTCTCTAGTTTATCTCTTCCTTTATTCATTATTGCTAACCTCCTACTAGGGCAAAATAATTTCACTTATTCATACTTTTCCTTTTCACTATTCCAGCACTGTCCAGTATTGTCCAGTTGAAACAACGTGATCAAGCATCCTCAGGAAATCGTGGTGGAGAACAAGCCACACAAGCCATAAGCTATTTGTAGTTCTAAAATAGAGACATTCATAAGATTGTTGGTTTTTGTAGGACCTGTTTTTGTAGTGACAAAAATAGACAGTTACCTCATTTTCTGGTAGTTATTTCTTGGCACACAAATCTAAATCAAAATGAATGCTGAGTATGTCTTATGCAGTTGGAAAGACCAGGTATGGCCAGCCAAAGTTTTATCTAGATCTGAAACTTCATCAGGTGGTAAGAGAAAAAGTGCATACTCCTTAGAAGTTCAAATACTTTCACTGAATGAAACAATTACGGTGGAGAGCACAGCAACAAAGATCCTAAATAAATCTGAAATCGAGGCCATTATCTCATCTCTACCGGTACAGTCAGAGGGAAATGCTCCACCTGGAAAGGAAACAGCCTATGGAAGAGCACTGAAGGAGGCACTGGATATCCTGAATAAGGGAATGACAGAGAGTCAAACAAGCATTACAGAAAGAGAAGACACTGCTGTACTTTCTGAGAATGTCCCACAAAAGTGCTCTGACTCACCACCTCGTAAAAGGCTTCGGAAGACTAGAGGAACCTTACCAACGCATCATAAAGAAAGTGAAGACAAAGCATCCCTGCTACTGTCTTCTTCTAAGAGTGACAATTCTGTCTCTGGTGGCACACTAGAGGTACAGACAACTGTTGATAGTAAACAAGATGAAGTGGAAGCAAAGTCACCACAGAAGTCCAGCCAGTGCCAGGCTTTCTCTTTGCTTTTAGAAGATGATGATAAAAAAGAGAACAAGAAAGAGATCTCAGCACCTATATCTGCAGATTCCTCCATCAAAGGGGAGAGTACATACTTTAAAGATGAAAAGTGTGTTTCATTTTTGTCATCAGATGTCCTCACCACACCTGAAGTTTCAAAAGATGAAGTACAAATCACCTGCCTCGACACCGTGCCTGTTTCCTCTGAGTGTTCTTCTATCTTTTCAGAGACTATTGAAGATCCCGAAGAGGGTCCCTCAAATCCAAATCCGTGCTTAACAGCCAGCCAGAATCAGCCTTGTGTGGAATCAGAGGCGAGTGCTGCAGCATCCCCACCAGGCTGCTCATGGGAAAGCCAGGCTTCATTTAGTGCCTCTGACTCTGTCCTAGATTATTCACATCTTGTGAATAATGAAAGGAGTCTTCAGAGACTGGATATCGAAGAATTTGAGGAAGATGCTCGAGCTTCTGATAACTCATTGAATCAAGATCTTATTAGTGCATCTGCCTTAGATGACAACGAAGAAGATGAAGAACTTCCACGATTTACTTTTCATTATGAGCCACCTTCATTTGAAACAGGAATGATAGTCTGGTTTAAGTATCAAAAGTATCCATTTTGGCCATCAGTGATAAAAAACATCAGGCGAAAAGAGAAGAAAGCAAGTGTCCTTTTTGTTGAGGCTAACATGAATCCTGAAAAGAAAGGCATTAGAGTACCTTTACGAAGGTTAAAAAAATTTGATTGTAAAGAGAAGCAAGCACTAGTGGATAAAGCCAGGGAGGAGTACAGTGAAAGTATTGACTGGTGCATCTCACTGATTTGTGACTACAGGGTCCGACTAGGCTGTGGTTCTTTTTCAGGTTCTTTCCTTGAGTATTATGCTGCTGACATTAGTCATCCAATGAGGAAAGCAATCAAACTTGATACTTTCAGGAATATGTTTCCAAAGCTACAGAATGAAGATACTTCGGAACAACTGGTTATGACTTCCCAGTCCAAGAAAATGTCCTTCCAGAAAATTCTCCCTGACCGGATGAAGGCTGCTCGAGACCGAGCCAACAAGAATCTGGTGGACTTCATCGTGAATGCAAAGGGAACAGAGAGTCATCTTTTGGCCATTTTAAAAGGCAAAAAAGGATCCAGATGGCTGAAATCATTTGTACATGCAAAGAGGTTCGCACCCTGTATCGAAACATATTTTGAGGATGAAGATCAGCTAGATGAGGTGATGAAATATTTACAAGAAGTCTACAAACAAATAGATGAAAAGATGCTGACGCTGGTAAAAGATGACAAAATTAAGTTTATCCTGGAAGTTCTTCTGCCAGAAGCAATAATTTGCTCAATTTCTGCTGTTGATGGGTTAGATTATAAGGCAGCCGAGGCAAAGTATCTAAAAGGACCATCTCTAGGCTATAGAGAAAGGGAGTTATTCGATGCAAAAATCATATTTGAAAAGAGAAGGAGGCCATTAACAAATGAAGGTCGTTAGACATTCCAAATCAAAACCATACAGAAAGCTTTCATGGTTTTCAGTTTTAAAGAATCTCTAACAGTTCTCTTTAACATATAAATATTTCTGACAATGGGAGATTTTGGCTAATGTTTTCACCTGCTTTTAATAATGCCTAGCTGCTGCAGATACCACTATATTTTTATTTTCTTTTGCTTCCTGAGAGAAAAGTTTGTTAAAATAGTTCAGCATTTTACTTTGTCATACATTTCTAGAATGAAGAATTCCTAAGTGATTTTTAAGGGAAAGTACTATTTTGTTTTATGATATTTTTGTGGCTGTGTTCTATAGCTGAATATAGTGTGCACAATTATTTTAATATTGAAATTGCACTGGTATTACATTTTAAGTGAGATAGTTGGTAAAGAAGACTAATAGAAACACTGATTATATATTTTTGCTTACTTTTTATAAAATACTGAGATTTCTCTTAAGATAGTGGAATTATTTTTCCTGCCATGCCTATTTATTTTTGCAAAAATTTATCTGATACATAGAACCAAAGATAGATAAGCTTTGCTGTGTGTTGTTACTAAGTATAATTGCTTTTACAAGAAAATAGTTCAGAAGTACAGTAAGGGGATTATCTGCATGTAGTCTATACTTATATGAAGAACATCTCAGAAGTCTTGAACAGAATTGTGCATTCTATACTTCCCTGAAATTCCGTTTTGGGGAGTATGTATTCACTAAGGGCTAAAAAGTTTCTTAAAATAGACAGGCTTCTTTCTGGCTGTCTTCATATATACCAGTGATATCTTCTTACTATAGCTGTCTGGCCATCTGCAGAAGACAGCCACACTCATTGCATTCATAGTCTGTCCAGTCTATCGGCCTAGCTTACTTCTAAAGCATCTGTCTAGTTTGGTATAAACTGTAGAAAAAGCAAGTGGTCTTATCTCCATCTGTATGTAGTCATCTGTCTCAAAAGAAGATGCTTTGGCATCTGGATTACTTGTAGAATAGTTCCAGTTGTTTCCAGTAAGGTAAATGACAACTGATAACTCATTCCAAACTACTAGAAAGAGTAACGGACCAGAATCTGGAAATTTGGCTGTGTGTTACAGGAAAAGCCTCTGTTGTCAAAATATAGCAATTACTCCTATGTGTTTAAATATACACAATTAAAATCTAAAACAAGTAGTTTGTTTGTTGTAAATTGAAATGACATTTTTGTGAGTCTAAGTTGTTGAAAAGCTGTTTTCAAAAGATGATGTAAGCAGAAGTTCTAAAGGGTTAACATGAACTTGTCTGCATTTTTATCTCTTAGAGTGAAACAGCTGTCACTTCTGAGCTCTTGTAATATGTCTACATGGCAAGGTGTTCATGTCAAATTTGCTAAAGTTTGCTATTTTCATTTATAATAAAGCCATTATATCCTTCACCTTGGATGTTCTCTTAATCTTTCAGATTTTGCTGCTATGTAAGTTGTGTTTATATGAATATATATATGTATATATACACACATTCTATATACACATATATACATACATATACATATATACATATATACACACGTATATACATATATACACACACATATACACATATATATATATATAAAAATATGAAAAAATACATTTCCTTGAAAATTTTCCTTATGGTTGCTATAATTTTAATGCTTGTTATAATCTATCATTCTAAATAACTATTCACTTTCAGATTTCTTTTTGTGTTATTTTTAAAAGAAAGCCTTCCAAATTTTATGGGCTGCAGCTCCCACAAAATATTCTCTATCTGCATGTGAAAGGGGAGTTTCCTGGGGGTAGATAGCCTAGACCAGTGGTGGCAGGCAAACTTATGCCACATGTGTCACAGCAGGCTGTTTGTATCATTGAAAGCTTGAAGGGTTTTCCATCACTGTATACTGATCCACACACCTTTCTCATGGTTCTGAGTATTTTCTGACAACAGACCATAATCATACAATACGGGGACTTTATATTCTGGTAAAACGCACTATTTATTACACTCTTTCCCTCTGTTCCACCTTCAGAAATTTATTTTCTGGATCTAATTTTACTACCCTACTCATTCTTTCACGCATTGCAAGTCAGGAGAGCAGGTGATAGTTTAAAGTTCTGTTCTGATGATAGATTGCAGGTTAATGTAGAAAAGAGACACATGTATTACTCATGGAATCCAGCCGACAATGTAATTTCTAAGATGAATACAATGTACTACAACACAGTGTGAAATACTAAACTTGTGGACCGACATCTTGCATTTGAAAGGCAGGGACCCAGGTATCTTGTATTTATGTGCTCCTGCGTCTCCTTTGGGTAGAATGTGCATGTGATTGCTCGTTTATCTTGTGGCACATGTTAAAATGAGGGAGAGGTGTCCTCAAACGTGCATCTGTCCTCTTGAGTCTGCCGCTGAATGCATTTGGACTGAAGAAGAAGATGGGCCTGGCTCCAGCTCGGTGCAGACTCAGATCACTTCCAAACTGGATGGTTGATTAAGCAGGTGCTAAGATTACCCTAGTGTGGACCTCTGACTTGGGGTTTATATCCAAGCCAAAATCCTGATCTGTCATCCACTTAATCAAGTAGATTAAAGAGATGTTTATATCTACTAGTTTTAAAAGGTGACTGCTGAATATTAGATCTGGTTCTATTTTTAAGATCTAAAGAACTGCATGAAGACTGCATGCATAATAGGTATAGGTTTATTTATCTACTCATCTGCATCTATCACCTTTAAATCTATTGATCTATCATTGATTAATTTTGACAAGAAAAATGTAAAACTCTGAAACCCACGGTAATGATTAATGTGTGAATATTGAAGATCTACCACCCTCTGAATCATCACCCTGGCATTAGCAGCTTCCTAAACCTGTGGTAGTGGAAGTCACATTCCTACTGGTAGAGACACAAGAATACTTTAAGGTAGCTACTTCAAAAGTTGTTGCTTGTCTTGCTCAGTATCCAGCACTGACATTTTTCACCATCAACATATAACAAAGATAAGGTATAGTGACAGCAACAAGGGCAAGATGCAGAATTTAAACAGGTGAAAAATACTTTATATTCAGAAGGAATTAATGGAATGGACTAGTGATGTTAACAGTGATATTCATCACCAGGATTAAGTGAGATGATATATTTTGGAATACATTTTGCATTTTGAGGATGTTAAAATAGCAAGAGTGGGCAGAAAAGCAAATATAAAGGGGATCTTAAGATGATAGGGGCACACACCTGTGACCTGAGGTGTGCTGCTAGAGAGGCTTTCGCTCCTCTCATGTCATTTCTCGTTCTCTCACCTTGGCTTTTTGCAGGACTGGGATTAAATGGAGGTCCCAGGACCTTGCACATGCATGACACACAAGCACTCCACTATCGGGTGGGTGTTTAGCACAATGATACTGCACCTACCTGGCAAGTGCAAGGTCCTGAGTTTAATTCTTGGTACTGGAAAAAAGAAACAAAAACGAAACAAACATTTTACTACTAAGCTACATCCCCAGTCTTTTTATTTTATATTATTTGGAGGCAAGATCTCACGAAGTTGCTTAGGCTGACCTTGAACCTGTGGTCCTCCTGCTTCAGCCTCCTGCATAACTGAGATTATAAACCCAGGGTACCTTTTTTTTTTTTTTGAGACAGGGTCTCACTTTGTAGTTCAGGCTGGCCCTGAGCTCAGCCTCCAACTCACATCAGCAATCCTCCTGCCTCTGCCTCCCGAGTGCTGGGATTACAGGCGTGAGCCACCACGCCCGGCACTGTGGTATGTGGTACTGATTGCTGCTGGGGTCAGTCCCCACACCCAGTATTGTTATGTGGTTACCGGGGATCGAAGCCGGGGATCAAAGCCGGGTCCTTGTGCTTGCAAGACAGGCGCTGGAACCACTGAGCTATATCCCCGGCCCAGCCCAGGGCATCTTTAAACTTAAACAACATCAGCTGAATGGAGCTTCCTTACCAAAATTTCGTGGAGTTGGTGAGGTCAAAGGAGTTGTGTTAGAAATGGTTTATTGTATGAGACAGGAGAATCTGCTTATGAACTAGTATCCCTAGGAAAGCAGAATTGATAGTACAAATCTAACAAATGTTTGGTGAGGAAAACAGTGGCATTTATAAGGAGCTCAGTGTTGGTGATCCTCTGACAACTGTGGTTGGGAATAAATTATGTTGCAGTAGGGATAAGATTCCAGAATGTTAGGGCACAAGTGGGAGCACAAAACCTCAGGAGCAATGAAAGTATCATGTTGAAAGAAATGCTCAGAACAGAGTTAGGTAAATCTGATTGGCAGAAACAGGAAATTACTCAAAACTAGTATTGCAGTGCTAGAAGTATGGACAGCTGACCTGAAAGTTGTACATTCCATGCAAAACAATATGAACTGAATAGCTGAAGTTTCATGTTAGCAGCTGCAGTGCAAAATTATGGTCCTTCACTAAATGAGAAGATTCTAAATTGTTCTGCTATTGACTCACCATATCTGTATTAGCTGACCCATGGTTGGGACACATTACCTGACAGGGACAGTTTAAAGGAGAACACTATCGGGTTAAAACATCCAGAATATTCAGTCCATGCTTGGCTGGCACCAAGTCAGAAACATCATGGGAGAAGGCCATGGTGTGAAAATACTGCTTAATTCATAGCAACTAGGAAGCACAGCAGAGGAATAGTGGCAGAGAGTGTGCTGAGAGATAGAATATAGACACAGTGGTCAGGCCTCTGACCCCCACCCAGACACATCCAGAGGCGTGCTCTACTAATTCTCTGAGGAACTCCTAAATCAATAAAGTTGACAATTGGGCTTAAATATCAGTTCCAACCCTTGTCAATCTGTTGGCCTGACATATCCTTGAGCCATACTTAATTTCCAAATAAACACAAAATCATAATGCTGCCTAATATGATGCCACTATCCCGTGTAAAAATAAATGCAATCCCTCCCCCACAGAGTCTCAACAATCAGAGCATTGCTAAAAGGCCAAGTCAAAGACTCCTCTGAGAGTCTGAGCATACCCTCAGATGTGAGCCCATGTATGTAAGGGTGAAGGGAAATGGAGTTGCTGTGGATCCTAGGAGGGGACCCAGCCTCCTGTGAGTCACACTGAGGATCCCTTATGAGAATCTCATTTACCACAGCACCTGCAAACAGTTGAAGAACAGATGGAATAAGACTAAGAAGGAAGCTGGGTCTTGGGTCCTGATCAATGCTGCTGATGACAGCAAAGACAAAAGCCCCAAGCACACCTAGTATTTATTGAATACCATTGTGAGGGGATAGGAGACCGGGAACCTTGAAGTAGCTAGTGAATTACTGCTGTATGCCTGGCATGATGGCACCAGGTGGGCTATTAGGGAGTCGGCGTTGTTTATCTTTCTGGGGTAGAACAAACCGGCCCTGGACCAGATGCAATTAGCAAGTAATCCATGAGGTCAGTGAAAAGCGATAATTTGGAGGAAAGGATTTTAATTGGGGTCATGCTGACCTTAGCTGCTTGTAACTCAGCAGGGCCTTGGCACTTCACAGACCAGGGCATAGGTTTCCTTGGCAGCCATCGACTAGCTCCATTCTGCTAGCTGACATGCCCGTTTGAGTCACGCAAGGCTTTGGTCCGACTCTTATATAAAGCAATGCGGCCGAATTAGGGAAGGTGAGAAGCATGTGCCACCCACTACCTACTAGTACTGGGTGGGAGTGTCTGCTACACATGTAAAGCAACAGAAACAAGTAACCTAATCCCAGGATACAATGTAAGAGGGTCACATTTCACATTTCCTACTTTGAAAGGGAAGGATAGTTGGATATGAAAGAATTGGATCAAAGAAAGAAACTCAGCAGAGTAAGTAGTACATCCCACAGCTCAATATTCAACATCAGGAGCATGTGGGTGGTAAAATGTGAGTTCCAGTGAACTTGGAAAGCTCTGTCCCAGTAGCTTTGCTTGTTGTAGCCCACAGTGCCTCTGTCTTGTGATGAGTCTTCTCACTGCTTGCAACTTTCCTCTGGAGACATTCTACTTTCCTGGCATCTACAACTTCCTGGGATCACCAATACACCTTCAGTTTCCTTCCTGCAGTTCATTCATCCCCTTTTCAAGGGCATATTTTCTGCCCTCCAAGATTTTCCTTTGAAACCTAGCTGGAAGGCTCCATGACACTGCATGTTTTGCAGTCTGCATGCCTGAAAAACCAGCATCACTTGAGCCAGGCCAGTGTTTGCCATCAGCATGCAATGTAGTCAAGGCTCTGTGGATGATGCCTTGCAGTGGCCTCTGAGTGCTTTTATTCCTGACCATGATGAAATGATTTCCAAGAAACTAAATCCCTAGAGATTGCTTCACAAGTAAAGCCTGAAGGGCTCTCTGCTTAAATGAAAGATTAACACTTTGGAACACTGAAGCCTACAATGGTTTTGTGAGATATTCTAGCCATCTTTCTTTTTATCTCATGAACAAGTAGTTGGTTTCTTTTTAGTAATGTTTAGCTCTTCAGCAACCACAACTCCTTTGACCCCAGCTTTATAAATCATTCCACTTGAATTAAAATTTAAGTCTTTAAAATTTTCTACTCTGCCTTTTGCCCTCAGTTCTTGATATAAACCTGGCGAAAAACAATCAGCAGTAGCCATTCCACAGCCTTAATATTAGGCGCCCTTGAAATTTCCACTATCACATTAATTAGATTGTCACTTTATAATTCAGCCTCCCACAAAGTCTCAGGAAATGGGCAAAGTATAGAGAATTTTTTCCAGAGTGTTAAACACCTTCCCTCTGACTAAAATCCCAGTAGAGTCTTTGTTCCCAACTGTGATTTCCTGAGTCTGGTCTTTAATGTCTACACTTCAATCAGCATTTAGTCTTCTGAGGTTGGTCTAGAATTTCTCACCAAATACTGTTACAGCATTTTAGGGTTTCTTTAGGATTCACTTTCAAATTTTTCAAAACCCTTGTGCAAACTATATCCAAAGGCTTGTGAACCACATGATGAGGTATAGTAACAACAGTGACCTTATTCCTGGTTAAAAAATATTTTGTGTGAATTGTTCAACATACTCATCACTAGGACAAAATACTTAACAACTCCAATTTAAAGGAAGACTAAGTTTTCTCTGGGTTAGTTGGTTTCAAGAGATTCAATCCATGATCAGCTGGTATCAAGGCATAAACATGGGAGAAGAGGGGGTACAGTAAAACCCAGCTTCCTAGTTCACAAAAGCTAAGAAATAGAACAATAAACCAGCATCAGAGAGGAAAGCTGGAGAACCAATAGAGACTTGCAGATCATGCCTCCATGCCTCATCTACGCACGTGTGCAGATTTGTGTTTTACTAATCCCCTGGGCAGCTCCAAAGACAATGAAGGTGACAATCAACCTTAACTCTTACAATATTTGATGGTGGTCAGATCCCTTCCAGTACAACCTATAATGAATAAGGATGTCATATTTAACAACTTCCAAGCTATCACGTGTGTTACAATACAGAATTTTGAGGTCCCAGGATACAATGTAAGAGGGTCACATTTCACATTTCCTACTTTGAAAGGGAAGGATAGTTGGATATGAAAGAATTGGATCAAAGAAAGAAACTCAGCAGAGTAAGTAGTACATCCCACAGCTCAATATTCAACATCAGGAGCATGTGGGTGGTAAAATGTGAGCCAGCCTGACTTTTTTTATTAACTACATGCTACTTCTAAAACAACTCCTTATATGCAATAAGACTTAATAGATAGTGAAAAAAAAGTCAAAACAAATGGCTATACAAGGGGAACTTCCCAACATAAGTTGTACATATATGGCCAATAGTGTGATGCAGGGCAGCAGGCTCAGCAGCAATCCACTCCAAGATGGAACTGCTACATTTGGCATATAGCCTGAGACTGCAAAAAAACCCAGCAGATTATGCCAATCCCCATGACATTAGTCACTGTTGCAATAATGATACTTTTCCTGTAAGTTGTTCCTAGGTTTTCTTGAACTAAGAGGTAATGTACGACCCACTAACAGAGGAAAAAATAATAATCCTTGTGCACAGATGTGAGAAGAAAGTGATGATGACAGTGATGAATATAGTGCTGCCTCATTTCAGCCTCATTTATAGTAACCCTGAAGAACTGTACTGAAGTGAAAATTCCAAGTAGGCAGACATGTGAGGAGTACACTTAATACCTCACTTTGTATGAAGACGGAAGTGGCCCAACATCATCTGGACTGTGGAGAATAACTTCAGTGCTTTCGAGGAAGAAGAATGTTTGGAAATTCAAGATAAAGAAAAGTGTGGGTAGTAAGTGTATATGACTATGGGAATAGAATGAAGTTACATGCATGTCTGTACTTATACTAATGGCCATCTGGAAGATTTGACTGTAGAAAAGGCACTCAACAGTCAAGTAGCTCTAACAACTCGTGAATGTCTGACAACTTTTTTCCTCAGTTGTCCTCCTTCTGGCTCATGGATCCGTGAATCATTAGAGTAGCAGAGATGGAGCCTGAGTGAGTTCAGTGACATTGGTTCTCTCTTGTCACGGGTGATCAAACTGTGGCCACTGTTGAATGCATAGCTTCCAAAAAGTAACATCAGTTTGTGACACCACCTATCTATCTTTTTCTGGGATAAATACACTGTACCCATTCTATCTGGGAGTTTGCATTTATTGATCCTAATAAACATGAATATCAACATGTATTACATAGCATTGATTACCACTTATCTGGTAGTATTCAATTTGATGACACAATTTGCTCTGTTTTTCTTCCTTCTTTGTTCTCCACTCATGATTCTCACTGTGATTCACCAAAACTAATTGACAAATATTCATATGGGAACTCTTGTATCAGGCTCTCATTTATCTACACTAAAGCTAAGACAACCAACAAATATTATGTATTTATTTTATAAAATATAAGTAGCACTGTAAAAAATTGTTCATTAAACATGTTGAACATTAACAAATGAAGGTTGTTAAAGGATTTTTTTTGAGACAGGGTCTCACTTTGTAGGTCAGGCTGGCTCCAAACTCGCTATGTAGCCTATGCAAGCCTCGAACTCACAGCAATCCTCCTACCTCTGCCCACTGAGTGCTGGGATTACAGGACTGAGCCACCACACCCAGCATTGTGGTATGTGGTACTGGCTGCTAGTGGGCATGATTCATCATGTCTGGTATGTTGTATGTGGTTACTGAGTATTGAAATGGGGACCTTGCACTTGCCAGGCAGATGCCAGAACCACTGAGCTAAATCCTTGGTCCCTATTTAATGTTAATAAAGATTTTTATGTCTATGTTAATTAGGGAAATTGGCCTGTAGTTCTCTTTTTTTTTGGCTAAATTCTTCACTGGTTTTGTTATCAAGGTAATACTTGCAAGCAGGAATGACTTTGAGAGTATTGTTTTCTTTTCAATTCCATTAAAGCATTTGAGGAATAGTGGCGTTAGACCTTCTCTAAATTTCTTGTAGAATTCAGCAGTGAATGCATCAGGATCTGGACTTTCTGTTGTTGGTGGTAAGTTTGTATTTACATCTTCAATTTCATTGACTGATATTGGATTATTTAGAATTTTTATATCTTCTTCATTCAGTTTGTTAATTTATATGTAGCTAGGAATCAGTCCATTTGTTTTATTTTCCACATCATTTGAATATGTTTTTGAGGTTTGGATATCTTCAGGATCTGTTTTCATTTCATTGCATGTATTTGAGTCTTTTTTCCTTTTTTTTTTTTTTTTTTTGATAAGGTTGGCTAGGGGTTTGTCAGTTTCATTTAATCTTATAAGGAGTCTATTCTCCAATTCATAGATTCTTTGTATTGTTTTCCTAGTTTCAACTGTATTAATTTCTGCTCTGATCCTTATAATTTCCTCCTTGATATGTCACTTAGGCTTGACTTGTTCTTCCTTTCCTGAAGTTTGAGATTCACTATTAGGTCATTTATTTGAGTTCACTGTGAAGTGCAAGTTGGTACAACCACTATGGAAATTAATGTGAAGATTTCTCACAAAATTAAAACTACATATTTTACTTGACTCACCTATTTCTCTCCTTGGTATCTTCATGAAAGAATTAAAAGAATAATGCAACAGCAATATATGCATACCCATGTTTATAGCAGCAGTTTTTTATAAATAACTCTTAGAAACAGTCCAAATGCCCATCAACCAATGAATGGCTAATGAACATATGATTTTTAAAAAAATATAATGGGGCACTACTCAGCCATAATGAAAGATAAAGTTGAGACATTTGTAGGTAAATGGATGCAGTTCGAGACCATACTCTTAAGTGAAATAAATTATGTACACATGTGTAAATATCTCATTATCTTTCTGGTCTGAGAAAATAAAAGTGTAAATAAGGACCAAAATATGTAATAAATATTTTGAAATAGGAATAAAAGGATCAAGTGAGAAGGGGAACTGGAGAGAGGGAAAGGGGAAATGAAGGAATGGAAATTTACAAATGAGAAAAGAAGGCAAAAAAAAAAAAAAAAAAAACTCTTGTAAATAAGGAGTGTAAGGGGCACAAAGGAGAAAAGATGAATGCCAAAAAAAAAAAAAAAAGAATCAAGAGACAGCACGTACAGATCCAAATTCCCTACAATGAATGTCATCATTATGTATATCTATGATGTACTAATAATCTCAATTTATTTTTTAAAATGTTAATATATTCTCCAGTTCCAAATAAGATGAGGCATACATATTTCTTTCATCCCCTCCTTTAAAATTAGTGATCTAAATTTCACCTTTAAGAAATGACAGAATAAAAAGTATATTAATCTGAAACCAACAAAATAAGAAAATAACTATTCTAGTAGAAATAAACAATGTTGAAAATAGAACAATAGGACAATCAATGAAATAAAGATCTGCTTTTTTTGTAAGAATCAATAAATTGGATAAAACATTTACCTAAGATAGACAACAGAGACACAGAGAGAGGAAAAAAATTACCAGTATCAGGAATAAAACAAGGAACATCAGTATTGATCTCCTGTACCTTCAAAGAATAAGAAAAATACTAAAAACACTATGGAAGTATTAATTTAATATTTTAGATAATATAGGCCAAACTTGCAAATATTGTTGAAAGAAAATGCCATTTTATAACAGTTAACTTTATTTGGTATTTTAACATAAGATTCACATTACTCATGAAAGTACATTAGTGTCAGCTATTAAGAAACAATAATTTGAAAAAAAATTTTTCAGAAATATCAATTGTTTTTCTTTGCTTCATTGATATAAACTATTGAACTTAAGGCTTTTTCTGAATCTCTCCTACTACAGTTTACTTTGGGGATGGAAGCATGAAATCAGTGAAAAGTGCTTTCTATGCTTTCTCTTGTGATATCATTGATATTAATCACTGTAAGCAAGCATTTATTATCAAAAGATAAAGCATTGTCTCTATGCAGTCTACATGCTTGTAAATAAAATCTCAGCAGGCAATAAATCCTTTTTGTCAGCCTTTAAGAAGTTTGAGCAGTCTATGTAAGTGTTGAATTTGCTTGAATTTTTGAAAGAATCCATTCTTCAGTTATTGATGATTTTTTTCGTTTTTCTACTTTATTAGTACATGTTTGCAATGCATAAAGACTACATCTATCATACATTCTAGAACTCATTTAAATCTTCATTTTCTCCTTCCAGAGAAAAGATATGGTATTTACACATCTGTGTCCTATTTATTTTACTTATGAGTATATCCTTAAGGTACATCCATTTGAGTATAAATGATTCAAATTTATCATTCTTTATGACTAATACTCCACTTTATGAAAAAAAATCTATATCTTCTTTATTTGGTCGCCTGTTGATGAGAAATAGGATGACTACCCAAATACTCTATGACCATATATATTGTAGTATCAGAGATAAATCTCTGGACCTTGTGCTTGCAAGACAGGCATGGTGACACTGAGCTAAAGCCCTAGCCCAAATATTCATAATTTATAAAGTTAAAATTTGAAGCCAATAAGTTGGTTATTTTAACTCAAAGCAAGAATTTTGAGAGAATAAATGTTAGAAAAGATAGTTCATTTAAAAAAACATGATGTTAAAATAAATGCTAGAGGCTTACCCTGGACATTATTGCATATTGGTTCCTTTGGGTGGTTCAAATGCTCGTCATTTGTGGTGGTATTTTAATAATTTTTTCATTATAATGACTATGGTAGCTGAAGGTACATTTTCCCATATTTACAGGAGAATGATACTTTTTACCTGCTTTTCCTCCTCACACTACAGAATCTTCCTTTATAAAAATTGTATTGGATTTCTAATTGAATGGTTGGCAATCATCTATTTTCTTTTCACTTTGTCAGCTAATGATTTAAGAGGAAGATATTCAACCATGATATTTGCAAATAAAATTGTAAATTATTGTATATATTTACAATGTTAAATTCAAAGTGAAATGTAAACATTAAAAAATACATTTATATGAGTGGAGTCAGTGAAGTTTTGAAGGAGGGAATTGCCAGGCTATCTCTATCCATGTAAGCAACAAACATACTGACAAAAATCAGGAGGATCAATTCTTGAAGTGCTATCATCTCATTAAAGATTACAAGATCAACAAAGACGTGTGTGAAAAGGTGAATAGACAAAGAAACATAACATACACAGTCATGAATCCTTTAGCAATGAGGAAACAGTCCGTGAAATCCATGATCAAATCATTTAATTGTTGCAAGGGCAACACAGAGTGCACTTTTCAAGCCTAGTTTGAGTAGTTTACTCCATACCTGGGCGACTTGGTCTGGTCTCTGCTCCCTTGTCATGAACCTATACAGAATGTTAGTACACAGAGCAATGCAAGTAATTGTAACACAGGGTAAGATTTTGTGTGTCTAAGTATAGACATAATATATTAAACTTATAATGCAAAAGATGAAAGTAATATTCCAGTGTAGGTCATCTACTGGAAATGGATCTTGCAGGATTGGGACTCCTTCTGGAAGAAGCAGTGAGTAAGTGCAAAGTGGATGTGAAGCTTAGGACAGGTACTGCAGACTTTAGGGACACAGAGTGCTCAGGTTACATTAAATGTATAGGAAATATTTTTCTTTCTTCAATAATGATTTAACATTAGTTTATTGTGACAGTTTTACTTTATAAAATTTACTTTTTTAGTTCTGTGCAATAGAATAGTTTACAATAGAGCAAATTATAGTTATACAAAATGTTTTCTTTATATCCTTAATCTATAAGCTTTTATCTTTTCTTAAATTTATTTATTTATTTATTTGTTTTTTTAGGTTTTTTGATACAGAGTCTTGCTTTGTAATTCAGGCTGGCCCTGAGCTCAGCCTCAAATTCACATCACAGGAATCCTCCTGCCTCTGCCTCCCGAGTGCTGGGATTACAGGCATGAGCCACCACGCCCGGCACTGTGGTATGTGGTACTGGTTGCTGCTCGGGTGAGTCTCCACACCCAGTATTGTATGTGGTTACCAAGGACTGAACCCAGGTCCTTTTGCTTGCAAGACAGGCGCCAGAACCACTGAGCTAAATCCCCGGCCCCAAGCTTTTTTCATTTTAAAATATACTCATTTTAAATTTTTAACTCTAATATGTTTGACTTTTTGTTTTAATTTTTACTAGGACACAGGGTGAGATTTTATCTCAGTGGTGTAGCTCCTACCTTGCAAACACAAGGGCACAAGTTCAATCCCTGGCACTGCCAACAAAACAAAACACCAAACTAATTAGGACACAAATACACATACTAGTCCAAGTCTATACATAATCACAATAATCAATACCACTGCCTTGGGACTCCATATCTTCTCCCACTGGGGGTTTCTCCAGGATGATAATATAAATGGAGTTATCATTTATAGAAATGCTTTTTTCTGGCATGTCTCCTAAAAGACTTCATGGGGGCTGTTTTGCAGTTAACTTTTTTTTTTTTTTTTTTTTTTTTTTTTTTTTTTTTTTTTTTTTTTTTTTTTTTTTTTTTTTTTTGAGACAGGGTCTCACTTTGTAATTCAGGCTGGACCTGAGCTCAGCCTCAAACTCACATCACAGCAATCCTCCTGCCTCTGCCTCCTGAGTGCTGGGATGACAGGCGTGAGCCACCACGCCCGGCACTGTGGAATGTAGTACTGACTGCTGCTGGGTGTGAGTCTTCATGCCCAGTATTGTATGTGGTTACTGGGGATCGAACCTGGGCCCTTGCACTTGCAAAACAGGCACTGGAACCACTGAGCTAAATCCCCTCACAGTTAACTATTTTTTTAACTGAAATCTTTATGGGTACATTAGATATACACATCATGATTGCACTCCACAATGGGGAATTGTACCACTGTAAGACACAACTTAGTTCTCATTTTTTCCCATAGCCCTACCCACCCTACCCCCCCATATACATAAAATTTGTTTCCTTTCTTTTTTGTTATAATCTCATTATTTTTCCCCCTTCACTGTATTTCACTTTGAGTATTTTCTATTTCACAATATATAACATACAATTCTAGAACTCATTTACATCTTTATTTTCTCATACCAGAGAAAAGATGCGATATGTACCTATCTGTGACCTATTTATTTCACTTATGAGGATATCCTTAAGATATGTCCATTTAAGTATAAATGATTCAAACTTATCGTTTTTTATGGCAGAGTAATACTCTACCCTGTAGAAGAACCACAGCTTTTTTATCCAGTCTCCACTTGATGGACATTTTGGTTGTTTCCAACATGTAGCAATCACAAATTGAGCTGCTATATACATGGGTGCACATATGTCACTGTGATATGAGTCCTTTAATTCTTTTGTGTATATACCTAGCAGAGTGATGGCTGGGTCAAATGGGACCTCCAATCCTAGCTTTTTGAGGAGTCTCCAAACTGATCTATCTCCACAGGGGTTGTAAGACTGTACAGTCCCACCAACAGTGGAGAAGTGTTCCTTTTTCTCCACAGCCTCACCAACATTTGTTGCTGGCTAATTCTGAAATGGCAGCCATTCTTTGTGGAATGGGATGTGATCTCAGTGCTGTTTTCAGCTGCATCTCTCAAATGACTAATGATGTTGAGCATTTCTTCATATGCTTCTTAGCTGCTCTTACTTCTTCCTTTGAAAAATATCTGTTCATTCCAGATGCCCATTTTTGAATTGGGTCTTTAAATTTGGGTGGGCTGACTTTTTTGAGCTCTTTATATAACCCTTTGTCTGAGAAACAGCTGGTAAAGATTTTTTCCCACATTGTTGGTTGCCTTTTTGCTCTGTTGGTGGTTCCCTTTGCTGTGCAGAAACTTTTTAAAAGAATGAGGTCCCATTTGCTGATTTCTTCTGCCAATACCTGTGCTACAGAGGTTTTGTTCAAGAAGTCTTTCCCTAAGCCAGTGTCTTCAAGAGTTTTACCTAACCTGTTTTGCAGCAGGTTTAGTATGTCTGTTTCAATATTTAGATCTCTTATCCACTTTGATTTTAGCTTGGTACACAGTGAAAAAGATAGGTCTAGCTTTAGTCTTTGGCAAGTTAAAGCCCAGTTTTTCCAGCACCGTTTATTAAAGAGGCTTTCTTTCCTCCATTGAGGATTTTTGGCTCCTTTGTCAAAGAGGAGGTGACTCAGTGTATCTGGAGTAGTTTCTGGATTTTCTAATCTACTCCATTGATCCTGAAGTCTGTTACTTTGCCAGTAACATGCAGTTTTTATCACGGTGGCTTTATAGTATAGTTTCAGGTTCAGGATTGTAAAATCCCCCACCATGTCTCTGTTGCTTAGAATTGCTTTTGATATTCTTGGTTTTTTGCGGTTCCAGATGAATGTCTGGATTTTTTCTCTAGATCTGTGAAATATGCTATTGGGATTTCAATCGGGATTGCATTGAATCTATATAGTAGTTGTGGGAGTATACCCATTTTGACAATATTGGTTCTTCCTATCCAGGAGCAAGGTATGTCTTTCCATTTTTTGATATCTACTTCTCTCACCCTTTTCAGAGTGCTGTAGTTTTCAGCACAGAGGTCTTTTATTTCCTTTGTTAGATTGATTCCTAGATATATTTTTTTGGGGGGAGTGTTATTATGAAAGGGATTGACTTCCCATTTTGTATCTCAGTGGGTCTACTGTTTGTGTATACAAAAACTATTGATTTTTGAACATTGACCTTGTATCCAGCTACATGACTAAATTTGGTGATTAGGTCCAGCAGTTTTTAGTTGGGTTTTTAGGATTCTGTAGTTAGAGTATCATGTTGTCAGCAAATAATGACAATTTAACTTGTTCTTTTCCTATCTTTATTCCTTTTATTTCTTTCTCTTGCCTAGTTACTATGGCTAATATTTCCAGAACTATATTGAACAGAAGTGATGAGAGAGGACATCCTTGTCTTGGTCCTGATCTTAGTGTGAAAGGTTTCAATTTTTGACCATTTAGTATGATGCTGGCTGATGGTTTCTCATAGATAGCTTTAATTAGTTTGAGATTAGAGACCATCTATTCCAATTTTCTGCAGGGTTTTGAACATAAATGGGTGTTGTATTTTGTCAAATGCTTTTCCTACATCAATTGAGATGACCATATAGTTTTTGTCCTTGAGTATGTTAATATAGTGTATAACATTTATTGATTTACATATGTTGAACCATCTTTGCACACCTGGGATGAATCCAACTTGGTCAGGGTGTATAATCTTTTTGATGATTCTATGTGTTTTGTTTGCTAGTATCTTATTGAGGATTTTGCATTGATGTTCATTAGGTGTATTGGCCTGTAACCCAAATGTCCATCAACTAGAGACTGGATAAAGATGTGGTTCTTTTATAGAATGGAGTATTAGTCTGCCATTAAAAATGATAAGATTGAGTCATTCGTACTCAAATGGATGTACCTTGAGGACATCCTCAGAAGTGAAGTAAATAGGTCACAGATGTGTAAATATAGTATCTTTTCTCTGGTATGAGAAAATGAAGTTGTAAATGAGTTGTAGTATGTATAGTTGATATTGTGAAATAGAAAATATTTAAAAAGAAAGAGGGTGTAGGGGTAAATAACTAGAGGAAAAAGAATGTGACAGTAATAAAAAAAAGGAAACAAAGCTTATGTTATAGGTGGTGGGGGTTGCAGGGTGGCGGGGAAGGGAAAAATGAGAATCAAGTCATGTCATATTCTGGTTCAAACACTCAATGGTGAATGTGATGATGATGTGTATTCATAATGTACCAATAAAGATTTAAATTTAAAAAAATTGACCAAGCTTTCCTGCCTTCAGAGGGACTTTGGACTTGACTTTTGTTTTCACCTCTGATAGCAACACAGACTCAATGGTTCCACATGCTGTGGTTCCTCAAGGCAGAACTGCAGGGGATCTGTCTGACCTCTCAAGGACTGTTGCTGACATCTGCCTTGCCGCCGCAGATCTTCATCTGCATAACTTCTCTAGGTTTATTTTTAGTGTCTCCCTGCCTTTCCAGCTTTTAGAAATGTAGCTAATAAAAGGTGTGGCAGGCTGGAGTCAGGGCTCCCAGCTGCCCAGAGTAGTGTGGGTGAGGCCCAAGCTCAGCTTCTCTAAGTCTCATTTATGCCTAATTATTAATTATTTCTCTGTGTGCCATTGACTCACAGGAGACTAGAACTTAATACAAAAGTTCTAGTTATGTCCCCTTCCCCTGTTTACTACATAACACTCTCTTTTTTACTATGCTATACCAATGCCTCCTATTAACTGTTAGACAATGAAAATGTTCAAATTTTTGTCTGTAGGGTATAAGGGTTAGTAGCATATATTTTATATAGTCCCATATATCCCCCTAGTACAATCAAAATTATTATGGCCCCATATCTCAGCCCAGCCTTATCTTTAGGTTGCCTGTTGGCTTGAGGGCCTCTCATCTTCTTTAGGTGATATCTTTCAGAGGTGCTGACTTGGCATGAGAGTTTTGGATCTAGGCCATGACTCCAGCCACTTTGAGCACTGAAGTTGTCAATACCACAGGATAAGGGATAAGGTCCTTTATATTGAGGCTCGAGAGTTTTAGAAGGGTGTCTGTGGATAAGGATGACATTATGTAGACCACAAAAATTGTGGATCTCAAGCTGGATGTCCTGTAGGGCTTGTAGAGATTGGACAAAATAACAGTTAGTGACCTTAGTTTTACTTTAGGGAGAAGTGGTGGTGGTCTCTCATATATAACTTTAGGGTAGTAAACTTGATTTGTAACAGGGCAAGAGAGAATAAACCTAGCCACCTATCACCAGTTTATAAACCTAATTTTTTAAAGGTTCTGTTTATTCTCTTCTTTGCCCTGAGCTTTGTAGTTGATAGACACAATTTAATTTTTATTTCATGTTTAATGCCTTCACCGACAACTTGGATATTTGAGCCATGAGGCCAGGCCCTTGTAGGACCCCAGGTAGCATAGGAGGCCAACTCTAGGGATGAGCTCTTGGAGCAACACTTAGAGTAGCAGTCTCTGGTTAGGTAGAGTCAGCTTTTACCCATCTTAAAATAAGTGTCCACAAAAACAAGCAAGTACTTATACTGGTTTTTTACTTCATTTTACCTCAGTGAAGTCCAGTTTTCAATGTGTTTCTGGCTGGTTATTTCTAATTGAGTTTTTTCTGGTACCTGGAACAAATGTCTATAGGTCCCATTGGTTCTTTTGTCATTTTTCTGGTGACTTGATCTGCTGACAGGATTTTTGGAAGAGTTGGGCCTGGAACACACCCTAGTAGCCCAGGAGGTTAGCCATGGAATCTGTACTCATTTCTTAGTGAGGCTGTTTTAGCACATATATCTGATGTATAGTTTCATGGACCAACAAAATCAGAATTACCAATAGGCTTAAATGAACTGTGCACCAATGTTTTATCCATATCAATGACCACACATTTTTAATCAAGCTCTGTCACCTCTGGAAGGAGATATTTAGTTGGTAAACTTTGTATAGAAAACTTGTCTTTAGTTTTCACATACCTGGTTTTGGTTGCTGGAGCAACAATTGGTGATATAACAATGACAGCACAGCCACTTGCAGTTACACACACAGGGCCAGCAAGTTGGCAGGACTCATTGGGCACAGTGGCCTGGGCGGCCACTCATTGCTGCTCTTTGTGTTCCAGTTCACTTGAGCAGGCGCAGAGAAGATGGGGCCGCAGTACTCTACACAACTAGTGTACTCCCACACAGTGGTGCCCAGCACATGGGTCCAGTGTGCCTCCTGGCACCCAGTGGGGCTGGCACGTCCTCTCTTCAGTGGTGTCCAGCTCAATGTCACTGTGCACACACTGTGCAGCAGGCGTATGCGTGGGCTCAGTTTGGCTGGTGGGTGGTGTGGCCTGTGCATACCCAGAAGCTTAGGCTGCTTTTTGTTACCTTTTTGATTTCTGGTCTTGTGTCTTTCCAAGGCAGCAATAGTTACCTGTTTTTCAAGTTTTCTTGGCAACAGCTTTTTTAGAGTAATTGTATTATTAAACACCTTTTAGATAAACTCAAGGGCGCAGAACTGTTCTTTCCCTGAAACTTTTGCTCTTTTTCACTATTTGGGGCCGACTGGAAAACAAAAGGCCAAATTTATAGCAGTCACGTTCTTGGAGCTTCCAGGTCAGTGTGAGCTGGAATAACTCTTGCCTTCTTACACATGGAAGGAAGACCCTCAGCTGAGTAATAAAGCTCTTGGTAGGACTTTAAGATCATGTCATGTCCCGAGAGATTGTCTCTGTGGGAATTGGTCCCAACATTGGAGGCTCCAGTGAGATCTGTGACCAACAGCATTGGAGCCTTGCTGCTGGTCGGGCTGTCTTATATCTCTCTTGATTTTGGCGAGGCCACCCTGAGGTGTTGTCGGGCCCCAGTCAGTGACCACAGATGGTGGCACACAAGTCTTAGTTCTGCAACCAGGAGCTTTATCAGGGAAAAGCCTGTAAAGATAAAAGACCTATGGCCTTTTTGGGGGTCTCGATAAGGTAGACAAGAGGAGGTTGGACACAACATAATACTTCTCTGTCCAGGTGGCTCACTGTGACGGCAGGAGTCACCACTGCCTAGAGTAACACTAGGGGTTTGAATCCTTTGTGTGGTCACTCAGGTAACATTTGTCTGGCGCAGTGTTCCTCCTGTTGTCTTGTGTTCAGTGTTGTCTTTGTCTCTGAGTAAAAAGCCTGGCTCATTGTTGTAGAGCTGGATATGCAGTGCGAGTGCCTAATGGGCTCCTTTTGGTAAGCTGGTAGGCTGTAATAATTTCTCTCCCTATAGGTCTTCTAAGCCTTCTACCTCCACCAGGAAAACTCAGCCAGGAGGATTTATGTCACTCTCTAACCTTTCTCCTTAAGTCTGTTTTACTATATGAAAGAGACTGTATTCTCCAGGAAGCCACAGAGGCAGCTTTGAGTCCTAGGAGAAAGTCTTCTGCTGCTGTCACCCACAGCACAGAAGCACCTGCCAACCACCACAGAGAGAGTGCCTGCCTCCCGCTGCACTGCCTCCCATCCCTGGCTAGAGCCTCAGCCTTGAGCCAACAGTGGTCATTGTTTAAAGGCTCTTCTGCCCACAACCCGATCCAACTGGGCCCTGAATGTCAACAATGGTAAGAAGGAACTAAACACATACAGCCAAGGACTTTTGGGGAAAGACTCCCACAGCTGAGTTAAAGGTGAGTGCAACTAAATAAAGAAACAAACAAACAAACAAAAAACGGAGTCTCCCAGAGCATACTTGGAGAGACAGCACCTCAGGGTGGCCTCGCCAAAATCAAGAGAGATATAAGACAGCCCGACCAGCAGCAAGGCTCCAATGCTGTTGGTCACAGATCTCACTGGAGCCTCCAATGTTGGGACCAATTCCCACAGAGACAATCTCTCGGGACATGACATGATCTTAAAGTCCTACCAAGAGCTTTATTACTCAGCTGAGGGTCTTCCTTCCATGTGTAAGAAGGCAAGAGTTATTCCAGCTCACACTGACCTGGAAGCTCCAAGAACGTGACTGCTATAAATTTGGCCTTTTGTTTTCCAGTCGGCCCCAAATAGTGAAAAAGAGCAAAAGTTTCAGGGAAAGAACAGTTCTGCGCCCTTGAGTTTATCTAAAAGGTGTTTAATAATACAATTACTCTAAAAAAGCTGTTGCCAAGAAAACTTGAAAAACAGGTAACTATTGCTGCCTTGGAAAGACACAAGACCAGAAATCAAAAAGGTAACAAAAAGCAGCCTAAGCTTCTGGGTATGCACAGGCCACACCACCCACCAGCCAAACTGAGCCCACGCATACGCCTGCTGCACAGTGTGTGCACAGTGACATTGAGCTGGACACCACTGAAGAGAGGACGTGCCAGCCCCACTGGGTGCCAGGAGGCACACTGGACCCATGTGCTGGGCACCACTGTGTGGGAGTACACTAGTTGTGTAGAGTACTGCGGCCCCATCTTCTCTGCGCCTGCTCAAGTGAACTGGAACACAAAGAGCAGCAATGAGTGGCCGCCCAGGCCACTGTGCCCAATGAGTCCTGCCAACTTGCTGGCCCTGTGTGTGTAACTGCAAGTGGCTGTGCTGTCATTGTTATATCACCAATTGTTGCTCCAGCAACCAAAACCAGGTATGTGAAAACTAAAGACAAGTTTTCTATACAAAGTTTACCAACTAAATATCTCCTTCCAGAGGTGACAGAGCTTGATTAAAAATGTGTGGTCATTGATATGGATAAAACATTGGTGCACAGTTCATTTAAGCCTATTGGTAATTCTGATTTTGTTGGTCCATGAAACTATACATCAGATATATGTGCTAAAACAGCCTCACTAAGAAATGAGTACAGATTCCATGGCTAACCTCCTGGGCTACTAGGGTGTGTTCCAGGCCCAACTCTTCCAAAAATCCTGTCAGCAGATCAAGTCACCAGAAAAATGACAAAAGAACCAATGGGACCTATAGACATTTGTTCCAGGTACCAGAAAAAACTCAATTAGAAATAACCAGCCAGAAACACATTGAAAACTGGACTTCACTGAGGTAAAATGAAGTAAAAAACCAGTATAAGTACTTGCTTGTTTTTGTGGACACTTATTTTAAGATGGGTAAAAGCTGACTCTACCTAACCAGAGACTGCTACTCTAAGTGTTGCTCCAAGAGCTCATCCCTAGAGTTGGCCTCCTATGCTACCTGGGGTCCTACAAGGGCCTGGCCTCATGGCTCAAATATCCAAGTTGTCGGTGAAGGCATTAAACATGAAATAAAAATTAAATTGTGTCTATCAACTACAAAGCTCAGGGCAAAGAAGAGAATAAACAGAACCTTTAAAAAATTAGGTTTATAAACTGGTGATAGGTGGCTAGGTTTATTCTCTCTTGCCCTGTTACAAATCAAGTTTACTACCCTAAAGTTATATATGAGAGACCACCACCACTTCTCCCTAAAGTAAAACTAAGGTCACTAACTGTTATTTTGTCCAATCTCTACAAGCCCTACAGGACATCCAGCTTGAGATCCACAATTTTTGTGGTCTACATAATGTCATCCTTATCCACAGACACCCTTCTAAAACTCTCGAGCCTCAATATAAAGGACCTTATCCCTTATCCTGTGGTATTGACAACTTCAGTGCTCAAAGTGGCTGGAGTCATGGCCTAGATCCAAAACTCTCATGCCAAGTCAGCACCTCTGAAAGATATCACCTAAAGAAGATGAGAGGCCCTCAAGCCAACAGGCAACCTAAAGATAAGGCTGGGCTGAGATATGGGGCCATAATAATTTTGATTGTACTAGGGGGATATATGGGACTATATAAAATATATGCTACTAACCCTTATACCCTACAGACAAAAATTTGAACATTTTCATTGTCTAACAGTTAATAGGAGGCATTGGTATAGCATAGTAAAAAAGAGAGTGTTATGTAGTAAACAGGGGAAGGGGACATAACTAGAACTTTTGTATTAAGTTCTAGTCTCCTGTGAGTCAATGGCACACAGAGAAATAATTAATAATTAGGCATAAATGAGACTTAGAGAAGCTGAGCTTGGGCCTCACCCACACTACTCTGGGCAGCTGGGAGCCCTGACTCCAGCCTGCCACACCTTTTATTAGCTACATTTCTAAAAGCTGGAAAGGCAGGGAGACACTAAAAATAAACCTAGAGAAGTTATGCAGAT
Organism: Petromus typicus; assembly: GCA_004026965.1. Taxonomy (NCBI): domain Eukaryota; kingdom Metazoa; phylum Chordata; class Mammalia; order Rodentia; family Petromuridae; genus Petromus; species Petromus typicus. Next base: position 20,090 of record PVIR01011950.1, on the reverse strand, counting down.
GAAGATCTGCGGCGGCAAGGCAGATGTCAGCAACAGTCCTTGAGAGGTCAGACAGATCCCCTGCAGTTCTGCCTTGAGGAACCACAGCATGTGGAACCATTGAGTCTGTGTTGCTATCAGAGGTGAAAACAAAAGTCAAGTCCAAAGTCCCTCTGAAGGCAGGAAAGCTTGGTCAATTTTTTTAAATTTAAATCTTTATTGGTACATTATGAATACACATCATCATCACATTCACCATTGAGTGTTTGAACCAGAATATGACATGACTTGATTCTCATTTTTCCCTTCCCCGCCACCCTGCAACCCCCACCACCTATAACATAAGCTTTGTTTCCTTTTTTTTATTACTGTCACATTCTTTTTCCTCTAGTTATTTACCCCTACACCCTCTTTCTTTTTAAATATTTTCTATTTCACAATATCAACTATACATACTACAACTCATTTACAACTTCATTTTCTCATACCAGAGAAAAGATACTATATTTACACATCTGTGACCTATTTACTTCACTTCTGAGGATGTCCTCAAGGTACATCCATTTGAGTACGAATGACTCAATCTTATCATTTTTAATGGCAGACTAATACTCCATTCTATAAAAGAACCACATCTTTATCCAGTCTCTAGTTGATGGACATTTGGGTTACAGGCCAATACACCTAATGAACATCAATGCAAAATCCTCAATAAGATACTAGCAAACAAAACACATAGAATCATCAAAAAGATTATACACCCTGACCAAGTTGGATTCATCCCAGGTGTGCAAAGATGGTTCAACATATGTAAATCAATAAATGTTATACACTATATTAACATACTCAAGGACAAAAACTATATGGTCATCTCAATTGATGTAGGAAAAGCATTTGACAAAATACAACACCCATTTATGTTCAAAACCCTGCAGAAAATTGGAATAGATGGTCTCTAATCTCAAACTAATTAAAGCTATCTATGAGAAACCATCAGCCAGCATCATACTAAATGGTCAAAAATTGAAACCTTTCACACTAAGATCAGGACCAAGACAAGGATGTCCTCTCTCATCACTTCTGTTCAATATAGTTCTGGAAATATTAGCCATAGTAACTAGGCAAGAGAAAGAAATAAAAGGAATAAAGATAGGAAAAGAACAAGTTAAATTGTCATTATTTGCTGACAACATGATACTCTAACTACAGAATCCTAAAAACCCAACTAAAAACTGCTGGACCTAATCACCAAATTTAGTCATGTAGCTGGATACAAGGTCAATGTTCAAAAATCAATAGTTTTTGTATACACAAACAGTAGACCCACTGAGATACAAAATGGGAAGTCAATCCCTTTCATAATAACACTCCCCCCAAAAAAATATATCTAGGAATCAATCTAACAAAGGAAATAAAAGACCTCTGTGCTGAAAACTACAGCACTCTGAAAAGGGTGAGAGAAGTAGATATCAAAAAATGGAAAGACATACCTTGCTCCTGGATAGGAAGAACCAATATTGTCAAAATGGGTATACTCCCACAACTACTATATAGATTCAATGCAATCCCGATTGAAATCCCAATAGCATATTTCACAGATCTAGAGAAAAAATCCAGACATTCATCTGGAACCGCAAAAAACCAAGAATATCAAAAGCAATTCTAAGCAACAGAGACATGGTGGGGGATTTTACAATCCTGAACCTGAAACTATACTATAAAGCCACCGTGATAAAAACTGCATGTTACTGGCAAAGTAACAGACTTCAGGATCAATGGAGTAGATTAGAAAATCCAGAAACTACTCCAGATACACTGAGTCACCTCCTCTTTGACAAAGGAGCCAAAAATCCTCAATGGAGGAAAGAAAGCCTCTTTAATAAACGGTGCTGGAAAAACTGGGCTTTAACTTGCCAAAGACTAAAGCTAGACCTATCTTTTTCACTGTGTACCAAGCTAAAATCAAAGTGGATAAGAGATCTAAATATTGAAACAGACATACTAAACCTGCTGCAAAACAGGTTAGGTAAAACTCTTGAAGACACTGGCTTAGGGAAAGACTTCTTGAACAAAACCTCTGTAGCACAGGTATTGGCAGAAGAAATCAGCAAATGGGACCTCATTCTTTTAAAAAGTTTCTGCACAGCAAAGGGAACCACCAACAGAGCAAAAAGGCAACCAACAATGTGGGAAAAAATCTTTACCAGCTGTTTCTCAGACAAAGGGTTATATAAAGAGCTCAAAAAAGTCAGCCCACCCAAATTTAAAGACCCAATTCAAAAATGGGCATCTGGAATGAACAGATATTTTTCAAAGGAAGAAGTAAGAGCAGCTAAGAAGCATATGAAGAAATGCTCAACATCATTAGTCATTTGAGAGATGCAGCTGAAAACAGCACTGAGATCACATCCCATTCCACAAAGAATGGCTGCCATTTCAGAATTAGCCAGCAACAAATGTTGGTGAGGCTGTGGAGAAAAAGGAACACTTCTCCACTGTTGGTGGGACTGTACAGTCTTACAACCCCTGTGGAGATAGATCAGTTTGGAGACTCCTCAAAAAGCTAGGATTGGAGGTCCCATTTGACCCAGCCATCACTCTGCTAGGTATATACACAAAAGAATTAAAGGACTCATATCACAGTGACATATGTGCACCCATGTATATAGCAGCTCAATTTGTGATTGCTACATGTTGGAAACAACCAAAATGTCCATCAAGTGGAGACTGGATAAAAAAGCTGTGGTTCTTCTACAGGGTAGAGTATTACTCTGCCATAAAAAACGATAAGTTTGAATCATTTATACTTAAATGGACATATCTTAAGGATATCCTCATAAGTGAAATAAATAGGTCACAGATAGGTACATATCGCATCTTTTCTCTGGTATGAGAAAATAAAGATGTAAATGAGTTCTAGAATTGTATGTTATATATTGTGAAATAGAAAATACTCAAAGTGAAATACAGTGAAGGGGGAAAAATAATGAGATTATAACAAAAAAGAAAGGAAACAAATTTTATGTATATGGGGGGGTAGGGTGGGTAGGGCTATGGGAAAAAATGAGAACTAAGTTGTGTCTTACAGTGGTACAATTCCCCATTGTGGAGTGCAATCATGATGTGTATATCTAATGTACCCATAAAGATTTCAGTTAAAAAAATAGTTAACTGTGAGGGGATTTAGCTCAGTGGTTCCAGTGCCTGTTTTGCAAGTGCAAGGGCCCAGGTTCGATCCCCAGTAACCACATACAATACTGGGCATGAAGACTCACACCCAGCAGCAGTCAGTACTACATTCCACAGTGCCGGGCGTGGTGGCTCACGCCTGTCATCCCAGCACTCAGGAGGCAGAGGCAGGAGGATTGCTGTGATGTGAGTTTGAGGCTGAGCTCAGGTCCAGCCTGAATTACAAAGTGAGACCCTGTCTCAAAAAAAAAAAAAAAAAAAAAAAAAAAAAAAAAAAAAAAAAAAAAAAAAAAAAAAAAAAAAAGTTAACTGCAAAACAGCCCCCATGAAGTCTTTTAGGAGACATGCCAGAAAAAAGCATTTCTATAAATGATAACTCCATTTATATTATCATCCTGGAGAAACCCCCAGTGGGAGAAGATATGGAGTCCCAAGGCAGTGGTATTGATTATTGTGATTATGTATAGACTTGGACTAGTATGTGTATTTGTGTCCTAATTAGTTTGGTGTTTTGTTTTGTTGGCAGTGCCAGGGATTGAACTTGTGCCCTTGTGTTTGCAAGGTAGGAGCTACACCACTGAGATAAAATCTCACCCTGTGTCCTAGTAAAAATTAAAACAAAAAGTCAAACATATTAGAGTTAAAAATTTAAAATGAGTATATTTTAAAATGAAAAAAGCTTGGGGCCGGGGATTTAGCTCAGTGGTTCTGGCGCCTGTCTTGCAAGCAAAAGGACCTGGGTTCAGTCCTTGGTAACCACATACAATACTGGGTGTGGAGACTCACCCGAGCAGCAACCAGTACCACATACCACAGTGCCGGGCGTGGTGGCTCATGCCTGTAATCCCAGCACTCGGGAGGCAGAGGCAGGAGGATTCCTGTGATGTGAATTTGAGGCTGAGCTCAGGGCCAGCCTGAATTACAAAGCAAGACTCTGTATCAAAAAACCTAAAAAAACAAATAAATAAATAAATAAATTTAAGAAAAGATAAAAGCTTATAGATTAAGGATATAAAGAAAACATTTTGTATAACTATAATTTGCTCTATTGTAAACTATTCTATTGCACAGAACTAAAAAAGTAAATTTTATAAAGTAAAACTGTCACAATAAACTAATGTTAAATCATTATTGAAGAAAGAAAAATATTTCCTATACATTTAATGTAACCTGAGCACTCTGTGTCCCTAAAGTCTGCAGTACCTGTCCTAAGCTTCACATCCACTTTGCACTTACTCACTGCTTCTTCCAGAAGGAGTCCCAATCCTGCAAGATCCATTTCCAGTAGATGACCTACACTGGAATATTACTTTCATCTTTTGCATTATAAGTTTAATATATTATGTCTATACTTAGACACACAAAATCTTACCCTGTGTTACAATTACTTGCATTGCTCTGTGTACTAACATTCTGTATAGGTTCATGACAAGGGAGCAGAGACCAGACCAAGTCGCCCAGGTATGGAGTAAACTACTCAAACTAGGCTTGAAAAGTGCACTCTGTGTTGCCCTTGCAACAATTAAATGATTTGATCATGGATTTCACGGACTGTTTCCTCATTGCTAAAGGATTCATGACTGTGTATGTTATGTTTCTTTGTCTATTCACCTTTTCACACACGTCTTTGTTGATCTTGTAATCTTTAATGAGATGATAGCACTTCAAGAATTGATCCTCCTGATTTTTGTCAGTATGTTTGTTGCTTACATGGATAGAGATAGCCTGGCAATTCCCTCCTTCAAAACTTCACTGACTCCACTCATATAAATGTATTTTTTAATGTTTACATTTCACTTTGAATTTAACATTGTAAATATATACAATAATTTACAATTTTATTTGCAAATATCATGGTTGAATATCTTCCTCTTAAATCATTAGCTGACAAAGTGAAAAGAAAATAGATGATTGCCAACCATTCAATTAGAAATCCAATACAATTTTTATAAAGGAAGATTCTGTAGTGTGAGGAGGAAAAGCAGGTAAAAAGTATCATTCTCCTGTAAATATGGGAAAATGTACCTTCAGCTACCATAGTCATTATAATGAAAAAATTATTAAAATACCACCACAAATGACGAGCATTTGAACCACCCAAAGGAACCAATATGCAATAATGTCCAGGGTAAGCCTCTAGCATTTATTTTAACATCATGTTTTTTTAAATGAACTATCTTTTCTAACATTTATTCTCTCAAAATTCTTGCTTTGAGTTAAAATAACCAACTTATTGGCTTCAAATTTTAACTTTATAAATTATGAATATTTGGGCTAGGGCTTTAGCTCAGTGTCACCATGCCTGTCTTGCAAGCACAAGGTCCAGAGATTTATCTCTGATACTACAATATATATGGTCATAGAGTATTTGGGTAGTCATCCTATTTCTCATCAACAGGCGACCAAATAAAGAAGATATAGATTTTTTTTCATAAAGTGGAGTATTAGTCATAAAGAATGATAAATTTGAATCATTTATACTCAAATGGATGTACCTTAAGGATATACTCATAAGTAAAATAAATAGGACACAGATGTGTAAATACCATATCTTTTCTCTGGAAGGAGAAAATGAAGATTTAAATGAGTTCTAGAATGTATGATAGATGTAGTCTTTATGCATTGCAAACATGTACTAATAAAGTAGAAAAACGAAAAAAATCATCAATAACTGAAGAATGGATTCTTTCAAAAATTCAAGCAAATTCAACACTTACATAGACTGCTCAAACTTCTTAAAGGCTGACAAAAAGGATTTATTGCCTGCTGAGATTTTATTTACAAGCATGTAGACTGCATAGAGACAATGCTTTATCTTTTGATAATAAATGCTTGCTTACAGTGATTAATATCAATGATATCACAAGAGAAAGCATAGAAAGCACTTTTCACTGATTTCATGCTTCCATCCCCAAAGTAAACTGTAGTAGGAGAGATTCAGAAAAAGCCTTAAGTTCAATAGTTTATATCAATGAAGCAAAGAAAAACAATTGATATTTCTGAAAAATTTTTTTTCAAATTATTGTTTCTTAATAGCTGACACTAATGTACTTTCATGAGTAATGTGAATCTTATGTTAAAATACCAAATAAAGTTAACTGTTATAAAATGGCATTTTCTTTCAACAATATTTGCAAGTTTGGCCTATATTATCTAAAATATTAAATTAATACTTCCATAGTGTTTTTAGTATTTTTCTTATTCTTTGAAGGTACAGGAGATCAATACTGATGTTCCTTGTTTTATTCCTGATACTGGTAATTTTTTTCCTCTCTCTGTGTCTCTGTTGTCTATCTTAGGTAAATGTTTTATCCAATTTATTGATTCTTACAAAAAAAGCAGATCTTTATTTCATTGATTGTCCTATTGTTCTATTTTCAACATTGTTTATTTCTACTAGAATAGTTATTTTCTTATTTTGTTGGTTTCAGATTAATATACTTTTTATTCTGTCATTTCTTAAAGGTGAAATTTAGATCACTAATTTTAAAGGAGGGGATGAAAGAAATATGTATGCCTCATCTTATTTGGAACTGGAGAATATATTAACATTTTAAAAAATAAATTGAGATTATTAGTACATCATAGATATACATAATGATGACATTCATTGTAGGGAATTTGGATCTGTACGTGCTGTCTCTTGATTCTTTTTTTTTTTTTTTTGGCATTCATCTTTTCTCCTTTGTGCCCCTTACACTCCTTATTTACAAGAGTTTTTTTTTTTTTTTTTTTTGCCTTCTTTTCTCATTTGTAAATTTCCATTCCTTCATTTCCCCTTTCCCTCTCTCCAGTTCCCCTTCTCACTTGATCCTTTTATTCCTATTTCAAAATATTTATTACATATTTTGGTCCTTATTTACACTTTTATTTTCTCAGACCAGAAAGATAATGAGATATTTACACATGTGTACATAATTTATTTCACTTAAGAGTATGGTCTCGAACTGCATCCATTTACCTACAAATGTCTCAACTTTATCTTTCATTATGGCTGAGTAGTGCCCCATTATATTTTTTTAAAAATCATATGTTCATTAGCCATTCATTGGTTGATGGGCATTTGGACTGTTTCTAAGAGTTATTTATAAAAAACTGCTGCTATAAACATGGGTATGCATATATTGCTGTTGCATTATTCTTTTAATTCTTTCATGAAGATACCAAGGAGAGAAATAGGTGAGTCAAGTAAAATATGTAGTTTTAATTTTGTGAGAAATCTTCACATTAATTTCCATAGTGGTTGTACCAACTTGCACTTCACAGTGAACTCAAATAAATGACCTAATAGTGAATCTCAAACTTCAGGAAAGGAAGAACAAGTCAAGCCTAAGTGACATATCAAGGAGGAAATTATAAGGATCAGAGCAGAAATTAATACAGTTGAAACTAGGAAAACAATACAAAGAATCTATGAATTGGAGAATAGACTCCTTATAAGATTAAATGAAACTGACAAACCCCTAGCCAACCTTATCAAAAAAAAAAAAAAAAAAAGGAAAAAAGACTCAAATACATGCAATGAAATGAAAACAGATCCTGAAGATATCCAAACCTCAAAAACATATTCAAATGATGTGGAAAATAAAACAAATGGACTGATTCCTAGCTACATATAAATTAACAAACTGAATGAAGAAGATATAAAAATTCTAAATAATCCAATATCAGTCAATGAAATTGAAGATGTAAATACAAACTTACCACCAACAACAGAAAGTCCAGATCCTGATGCATTCACTGCTGAATTCTACAAGAAATTTAGAGAAGGTCTAACGCCACTATTCCTCAAATGCTTTAATGGAATTGAAAAGAAAACAATACTCTCAAAGTCATTCCTGCTTGCAAGTATTACCTTGATAACAAAACCAGTGAAGAATTTAGCCAAAAAAAAAGAGAACTACAGGCCAATTTCCCTAATTAACATAGACATAAAAATCTTTATTAACATTAAATAGGGACCAAGGATTTAGCTCAGTGGTTCTGGCATCTGCCTGGCAAGTGCAAGGTCCCCATTTCAATACTCAGTAACCACATACAACATACCAGACATGATGAATCATGCCCACTAGCAGCCAGTACCACATACCACAATGCTGGGTGTGGTGGCTCAGTCCTGTAATCCCAGCACTCAGTGGGCAGAGGTAGGAGGATTGCTGTGAGTTCGAGGCTTGCATAGGCTACATAGCGAGTTTGGAGCCAGCCTGACCTACAAAGTGAGACCCTGTCTCAAAAAAAATCCTTTAACAACCTTCATTTGTTAATGTTCAACATGTTTAATGAACAATTTTTTACAGTGCTACTTATATTTTATAAAATAAATACATAATATTTGTTGGTTGTCTTAGCTTTAGTGTAGATAAATGAGAGCCTGATACAAGAGTTCCCATATGAATATTTGTCAATTAGTTTTGGTGAATCACAGTGAGAATCATGAGTGGAGAACAAAGAAGGAAGAAAAACAGAGCAAATTGTGTCATCAAATTGAATACTACCAGATAAGTGGTAATCAATGCTATGTAATACATGTTGATATTCATGTTTATTAGGATCAATAAATGCAAACTCCCAGATAGAATGGGTACAGTGTATTTATCCCAGAAAAAGATAGATAGGTGGTGTCACAAACTGATGTTACTTTTTGGAAGCTATGCATTCAACAGTGGCCACAGTTTGATCACCCGTGACAAGAGAGAACCAATGTCACTGAACTCACTCAGGCTCCATCTCTGCTACTCTAATGATTCACGGATCCATGAGCCAGAAGGAGGACAACTGAGGAAAAAAGTTGTCAGACATTCACGAGTTGTTAGAGCTACTTGACTGTTGAGTGCCTTTTCTACAGTCAAATCTTCCAGATGGCCATTAGTATAAGTACAGACATGCATGTAACTTCATTCTATTCCCATAGTCATATACACTTACTACCCACACTTTTCTTTATCTTGAATTTCCAAACATTCTTCTTCCTCGAAAGCACTGAAGTTATTCTCCACAGTCCAGATGATGTTGGGCCACTTCCGTCTTCATACAAAGTGAGGTATTAAGTGTACTCCTCACATGTCTGCCTACTTGGAATTTTCACTTCAGTACAGTTCTTCAGGGTTACTATAAATGAGGCTGAAATGAGGCAGCACTATATTCATCACTGTCATCATCACTTTCTTCTCACATCTGTGCACAAGGATTATTATTTTTTCCTCTGTTAGTGGGTCGTACATTACCTCTTAGTTCAAGAAAACCTAGGAACAACTTACAGGAAAAGTATCATTATTGCAACAGTGACTAATGTCATGGGGATTGGCATAATCTGCTGGGTTTTTTTGCAGTCTCAGGCTATATGCCAAATGTAGCAGTTCCATCTTGGAGTGGATTGCTGCTGAGCCTGCTGCCCTGCATCACACTATTGGCCATATATGTACAACTTATGTTGGGAAGTTCCCCTTGTATAGCCATTTGTTTTGACTTTTTTTTCACTATCTATTAAGTCTTATTGCATATAAGGAGTTGTTTTAGAAGTAGCATGTAGTTAATAAAAAAAGTCAGGCTGGCTCACATTTTACCACCCACATGCTCCTGATGTTGAATATTGAGCTGTGGGATGTACTACTTACTCTGCTGAGTTTCTTTCTTTGATCCAATTCTTTCATATCCAACTATCCTTCCCTTTCAAAGTAGGAAATGTGAAATGTGACCCTCTTACATTGTATCCTGGGACCTCAAAATTCTGTATTGTAACACACGTGATAGCTTGGAAGTTGTTAAATATGACATCCTTATTCATTATAGGTTGTACTGGAAGGGATCTGACCACCATCAAATATTGTAAGAGTTAAGGTTGATTGTCACCTTCATTGTCTTTGGAGCTGCCCAGGGGATTAGTAAAACACAAATCTGCACACGTGCGTAGATGAGGCATGGAGGCATGATCTGCAAGTCTCTATTGGTTCTCCAGCTTTCCTCTCTGATGCTGGTTTATTGTTCTATTTCTTAGCTTTTGTGAACTAGGAAGCTGGGTTTTACTGTACCCCCTCTTCTCCCATGTTTATGCCTTGATACCAGCTGATCATGGATTGAATCTCTTGAAACCAACTAACCCAGAGAAAACTTAGTCTTCCTTTAAATTGGAGTTGTTAAGTATTTTGTCCTAGTGATGAGTATGTTGAACAATTCACACAAAATATTTTTTAACCAGGAATAAGGTCACTGTTGTTACTATACCTCATCATGTGGTTCACAAGCCTTTGGATATAGTTTGCACAAGGGTTTTGAAAAATTTGAAAGTGAATCCTAAAGAAACCCTAAAATGCTGTAACAGTATTTGGTGAGAAATTCTAGACCAACCTCAGAAGACTAAATGCTGATTGAAGTGTAGACATTAAAGACCAGACTCAGGAAATCACAGTTGGGAACAAAGACTCTACTGGGATTTTAGTCAGAGGGAAGGTGTTTAACACTCTGGAAAAAATTCTCTATACTTTGCCCATTTCCTGAGACTTTGTGGGAGGCTGAATTATAAAGTGACAATCTAATTAATGTGATAGTGGAAATTTCAAGGGCGCCTAATATTAAGGCTGTGGAATGGCTACTGCTGATTGTTTTTCGCCAGGTTTATATCAAGAACTGAGGGCAAAAGGCAGAGTAGAAAATTTTAAAGACTTAAATTTTAATTCAAGTGGAATGATTTATAAAGCTGGGGTCAAAGGAGTTGTGGTTGCTGAAGAGCTAAACATTACTAAAAAGAAACCAACTACTTGTTCATGAGATAAAAAGAAAGATGGCTAGAATATCTCACAAAACCATTGTAGGCTTCAGTGTTCCAAAGTGTTAATCTTTCATTTAAGCAGAGAGCCCTTCAGGCTTTACTTGTGAAGCAATCTCTAGGGATTTAGTTTCTTGGAAATCATTTCATCATGGTCAGGAATAAAAGCACTCAGAGGCCACTGCAAGGCATCATCCACAGAGCCTTGACTACATTGCATGCTGATGGCAAACACTGGCCTGGCTCAAGTGATGCTGGTTTTTCAGGCATGCAGACTGCAAAACATGCAGTGTCATGGAGCCTTCCAGCTAGGTTTCAAAGGAAAATCTTGGAGGGCAGAAAATATGCCCTTGAAAAGGGGATGAATGAACTGCAGGAAGGAAACTGAAGGTGTATTGGTGATCCCAGGAAGTTGTAGATGCCAGGAAAGTAGAATGTCTCCAGAGGAAAGTTGCAAGCAGTGAGAAGACTCATCACAAGACAGAGGCACTGTGGGCTACAACAAGCAAAGCTACTGGGACAGAGCTTTCCAAGTTCACTGGAACTCACATTTTACCACCCACATGCTCCTGATGTTGAATATTGAGCTGTGGGATGTACTACTTACTCTGCTGAGTTTCTTTCTTTGATCCAATTCTTTCATATCCAACTATCCTTCCCTTTCAAAGTAGGAAATGTGAAATGTGACCCTCTTACATTGTATCCTGGGATTAGGTTACTTGTTTCTGTTGCTTTACATGTGTAGCAGACACTCCCACCCAGTACTAGTAGGTAGTGGGTGGCACATGCTTCTCACCTTCCCTAATTCGGCCGCATTGCTTTATATAAGAGTCGGACCAAAGCCTTGCGTGACTCAAACGGGCATGTCAGCTAGCAGAATGGAGCTAGTCGATGGCTGCCAAGGAAACCTATGCCCTGGTCTGTGAAGTGCCAAGGCCCTGCTGAGTTACAAGCAGCTAAGGTCAGCATGACCCCAATTAAAATCCTTTCCTCCAAATTATCGCTTTTCACTGACCTCATGGATTACTTGCTAATTGCATCTGGTCCAGGGCCGGTTTGTTCTACCCCAGAAAGATAAACAACGCCGACTCCCTAATAGCCCACCTGGTGCCATCATGCCAGGCATACAGCAGTAATTCACTAGCTACTTCAAGGTTCCCGGTCTCCTATCCCCTCACAATGGTATTCAATAAATACTAGGTGTGCTTGGGGCTTTTGTCTTTGCTGTCATCAGCAGCATTGATCAGGACCCAAGACCCAGCTTCCTTCTTAGTCTTATTCCATCTGTTCTTCAACTGTTTGCAGGTGCTGTGGTAAATGAGATTCTCATAAGGGATCCTCAGTGTGACTCACAGGAGGCTGGGTCCCCTCCTAGGATCCACAGCAACTCCATTTCCCTTCACCCTTACATACATGGGCTCACATCTGAGGGTATGCTCAGACTCTCAGAGGAGTCTTTGACTTGGCCTTTTAGCAATGCTCTGATTGTTGAGACTCTGTGGGGGAGGGATTGCATTTATTTTTACACGGGATAGTGGCATCATATTAGGCAGCATTATGATTTTGTGTTTATTTGGAAATTAAGTATGGCTCAAGGATATGTCAGGCCAACAGATTGACAAGGGTTGGAACTGATATTTAAGCCCAATTGTCAACTTTATTGATTTAGGAGTTCCTCAGAGAATTAGTAGAGCACGCCTCTGGATGTGTCTGGGTGGGGGTCAGAGGCCTGACCACTGTGTCTATATTCTATCTCTCAGCACACTCTCTGCCACTATTCCTCTGCTGTGCTTCCTAGTTGCTATGAATTAAGCAGTATTTTCACACCATGGCCTTCTCCCATGATGTTTCTGACTTGGTGCCAGCCAAGCATGGACTGAATATTCTGGATGTTTTAACCCGATAGTGTTCTCCTTTAAACTGTCCCTGTCAGGTAATGTGTCCCAACCATGGGTCAGCTAATACAGATATGGTGAGTCAATAGCAGAACAATTTAGAATCTTCTCATTTAGTGAAGGACCATAATTTTGCACTGCAGCTGCTAACATGAAACTTCAGCTATTCAGTTCATATTGTTTTGCATGGAATGTACAACTTTCAGGTCAGCTGTCCATACTTCTAGCACTGCAATACTAGTTTTGAGTAATTTCCTGTTTCTGCCAATCAGATTTACCTAACTCTGTTCTGAGCATTTCTTTCAACATGATACTTTCATTGCTCCTGAGGTTTTGTGCTCCCACTTGTGCCCTAACATTCTGGAATCTTATCCCTACTGCAACATAATTTATTCCCAACCACAGTTGTCAGAGGATCACCAACACTGAGCTCCTTATAAATGCCACTGTTTTCCTCACCAAACATTTGTTAGATTTGTACTATCAATTCTGCTTTCCTAGGGATACTAGTTCATAAGCAGATTCTCCTGTCTCATACAATAAACCATTTCTAACACAACTCCTTTGACCTCACCAACTCCACGAAATTTTGGTAAGGAAGCTCCATTCAGCTGATGTTGTTTAAGTTTAAAGATGCCCTGGGCTGGGCCGGGGATATAGCTCAGTGGTTCCAGCGCCTGTCTTGCAAGCACAAGGACCCGGCTTTGATCCCCGGCTTCGATCCCCGGTAACCACATAACAATACTGGGTGTGGGGACTGACCCCAGCAGCAATCAGTACCACATACCACAGTGCCGGGCGTGGTGGCTCACGCCTGTAATCCCAGCACTCGGGAGGCAGAGGCAGGAGGATTGCTGATGTGAGTTGGAGGCTGAGCTCAGGGCCAGCCTGAACTACAAAGTGAGACCCTGTCTCAAAAAAAAAAAAAAGGTACCCTGGGTTTATAATCTCAGTTATGCAGGAGGCTGAAGCAGGAGGACCACAGGTTCAAGGTCAGCCTAAGCAACTTCGTGAGATCTTGCCTCCAAATAATATAAAATAAAAAGACTGGGGATGTAGCTTAGTAGTAAAATGTTTGTTTCGTTTTTGTTTCTTTTTTCCAGTACCAAGAATTAAACTCAGGACCTTGCACTTGCCAGGTAGGTGCAGTATCATTGTGCTAAACACCCACCCGATAGTGGAGTGCTTGTGTGTCATGCATGTGCAAGGTCCTGGGACCTCCATTTAATCCCAGTCCTGCAAAAAGCCAAGGTGAGAGAACGAGAAATGACATGAGAGGAGCGAAAGCCTCTCTAGCAGCACACCTCAGGTCACAGGTGTGTGCCCCTATCATCTTAAGATCCCCTTTATATTTGCTTTTCTGCCCACTCTTGCTATTTTAACATCCTCAAAATGCAAAATGTATTCCAAAATATATCATCTCACTTAATCCTGGTGATGAATATCACTGTTAACATCACTAGTCCATTCCATTAATTCCTTCTGAATATAAAGTATTTTTCACCTGTTTAAATTCTGCATCTTGCCCTTGTTGCTGTCACTATACCTTATCTTTGTTATATGTTGATGGTGAAAAATGTCAGTGCTGGATACTGAGCAAGACAAGCAACAACTTTTGAAGTAGCTACCTTAAAGTATTCTTGTGTCTCTACCAGTAGGAATGTGACTTCCACTACCACAGGTTTAGGAAGCTGCTAATGCCAGGGTGATGATTCAGAGGGTGGTAGATCTTCAATATTCACACATTAATCATTACCGTGGGTTTCAGAGTTTTACATTTTTCTTGTCAAAATTAATCAATGATAGATCAATAGATTTAAAGGTGATAGATGCAGATGAGTAGATAAATAAACCTATACCTATTATGCATGCAGTCTTCATGCAGTTCTTTAGATCTTAAAAATAGAACCAGATCTAATATTCAGCAGTCACCTTTTAAAACTAGTAGATATAAACATCTCTTTAATCTACTTGATTAAGTGGATGACAGATCAGGATTTTGGCTTGGATATAAACCCCAAGTCAGAGGTCCACACTAGGGTAATCTTAGCACCTGCTTAATCAACCATCCAGTTTGGAAGTGATCTGAGTCTGCACCGAGCTGGAGCCAGGCCCATCTTCTTCTTCAGTCCAAATGCATTCAGCGGCAGACTCAAGAGGACAGATGCACGTTTGAGGACACCTCTCCCTCATTTTAACATGTGCCACAAGATAAACGAGCAATCACATGCACATTCTACCCAAAGGAGACGCAGGAGCACATAAATACAAGATACCTGGGTCCCTGCCTTTCAAATGCAAGATGTCGGTCCACAAGTTTAGTATTTCACACTGTGTTGTAGTACATTGTATTCATCTTAGAAATTACATTGTCGGCTGGATTCCATGAGTAATACATGTGTCTCTTTTCTACATTAACCTGCAATCTATCATCAGAACAGAACTTTAAACTATCACCTGCTCTCCTGACTTGCAATGCGTGAAAGAATGAGTAGGGTAGTAAAATTAGATCCAGAAAATAAATTTCTGAAGGTGGAACAGAGGGAAAGAGTGTAATAAATAGTGCGTTTTACCAGAATATAAAGTCCCCGTATTGTATGATTATGGTCTGTTGTCAGAAAATACTCAGAACCATGAGAAAGGTGTGTGGATCAGTATACAGTGATGGAAAACCCTTCAAGCTTTCAATGATACAAACAGCCTGCTGTGACACATGTGGCATAAGTTTGCCTGCCACCACTGGTCTAGGCTATCTACCCCCAGGAAACTCCCCTTTCACATGCAGATAGAGAATATTTTGTGGGAGCTGCAGCCCATAAAATTTGGAAGGCTTTCTTTTAAAAATAACACAAAAAGAAATCTGAAAGTGAATAGTTATTTAGAATGATAGATTATAACAAGCATTAAAATTATAGCAACCATAAGGAAAATTTTCAAGGAAATGTATTTTTTCATATTTTTATATATATATATATGTGTATATGTGTGTGTATATATGTATATACGTGTGTATATATGTATATATGTATATGTATGTATATATGTGTATATAGAATGTGTGTATATATACATATATATATTCATATAAACACAACTTACATAGCAGCAAAATCTGAAAGATTAAGAGAACATCCAAGGTGAAGGATATAATGGCTTTATTATAAATGAAAATAGCAAACTTTAGCAAATTTGACATGAACACCTTGCCATGTAGACATATTACAAGAGCTCAGAAGTGACAGCTGTTTCACTCTAAGAGATAAAAATGCAGACAAGTTCATGTTAACCCTTTAGAACTTCTGCTTACATCATCTTTTGAAAACAGCTTTTCAACAACTTAGACTCACAAAAATGTCATTTCAATTTACAACAAACAAACTACTTGTTTTAGATTTTAATTGTGTATATTTAAACACATAGGAGTAATTGCTATATTTTGACAACAGAGGCTTTTCCTGTAACACACAGCCAAATTTCCAGATTCTGGTCCGTTACTCTTTCTAGTAGTTTGGAATGAGTTATCAGTTGTCATTTACCTTACTGGAAACAACTGGAACTATTCTACAAGTAATCCAGATGCCAAAGCATCTTCTTTTGAGACAGATGACTACATACAGATGGAGATAAGACCACTTGCTTTTTCTACAGTTTATACCAAACTAGACAGATGCTTTAGAAGTAAGCTAGGCCGATAGACTGGACAGACTATGAATGCAATGAGTGTGGCTGTCTTCTGCAGATGGCCAGACAGCTATAGTAAGAAGATATCACTGGTATATATGAAGACAGCCAGAAAGAAGCCTGTCTATTTTAAGAAACTTTTTAGCCCTTAGTGAATACATACTCCCCAAAACGGAATTTCAGGGAAGTATAGAATGCACAATTCTGTTCAAGACTTCTGAGATGTTCTTCATATAAGTATAGACTACATGCAGATAATCCCCTTACTGTACTTCTGAACTATTTTCTTGTAAAAGCAATTATACTTAGTAACAACACACAGCAAAGCTTATCTATCTTTGGTTCTATGTATCAGATAAATTTTTGCAAAAATAAATAGGCATGGCAGGAAAAATAATTCCACTATCTTAAGAGAAATCTCAGTATTTTATAAAAAGTAAGCAAAAATATATAATCAGTGTTTCTATTAGTCTTCTTTACCAACTATCTCACTTAAAATGTAATACCAGTGCAATTTCAATATTAAAATAATTGTGCACACTATATTCAGCTATAGAACACAGCCACAAAAATATCATAAAACAAAATAGTACTTTCCCTTAAAAATCACTTAGGAATTCTTCATTCTAGAAATGTATGACAAAGTAAAATGCTGAACTATTTTAACAAACTTTTCTCTCAGGAAGCAAAAGAAAATAAAAATATAGTGGTATCTGCAGCAGCTAGGCATTATTAAAAGCAGGTGAAAACATTAGCCAAAATCTCCCATTGTCAGAAATATTTATATGTTAAAGAGAACTGTTAGAGATTCTTTAAAACTGAAAACCATGAAAGCTTTCTGTATGGTTTTGATTTGGAATGTCTAACGACCTTCATTTGTTAATGGCCTCCTTCTCTTTTCAAATATGATTTTTGCATCGAATAACTCCCTTTCTCTATAGCCTAGAGATGGTCCTTTTAGATACTTTGCCTCGGCTGCCTTATAATCTAACCCATCAACAGCAGAAATTGAGCAAATTATTGCTTCTGG
Organism: Petromus typicus; assembly: GCA_004026965.1. NCBI lineage: Eukaryota > Metazoa > Chordata > Mammalia > Rodentia > Petromuridae > Petromus > Petromus typicus. Next base: position 2,554 of record PVIR01011950.1, on the reverse strand, counting down.
CAGAAGAACTTCCAGGATAAACTTAATTTTGTCATCTTTTACCAGCGTCAGCATCTTTTCATCTATTTGTTTGTAGACTTCTTGTAAATATTTCATCACCTCATCTAGCTGATCTTCATCCTCAAAATATGTTTCGATACAGGGTGCGAACCTCTTTGCATGTACAAATGATTTCAGCCATCTGGATCCTTTTTTGCCTTTTAAAATGGCCAAAAGATGACTCTCTGTTCCCTTTGCATTCACGATGAAGTCCACCAGATTCTTGTTGGCTCGGTCTCGAGCAGCCTTCATCCGGTCAGGGAGAATTTTCTGGAAGGACATTTTCTTGGACTGGGAAGTCATAACCAGTTGTTCCGAAGTATCTTCATTCTGTAGCTTTGGAAACATATTCCTGAAAGTATCAAGTTTGATTGCTTTCCTCATTGGATGACTAATGTCAGCAGCATAATACTCAAGGAAAGAACCTGAAAAAGAACCACAGCCTAGTCGGACCCTGTAGTCACAAATCAGTGAGATGCACCAGTCAATACTTTCACTGTACTCCTCCCTGGCTTTATCCACTAGTGCTTGCTTCTCTTTACAATCAAATTTTTTTAACCTTCGTAAAGGTACTCTAATGCCTTTCTTTTCAGGATTCATGTTAGCCTCAACAAAAAGGACACTTGCTTTCTTCTCTTTTCGCCTGATGTTTTTTATCACTGATGGCCAAAATGGATACTTTTGATACTTAAACCAGACTATCATTCCTGTTTCAAATGAAGGTGGCTCATAATGAAAAGTAAATCGTGGAAGTTCTTCATCTTCTTCGTTGTCATCTAAGGCAGATGCACTAATAAGATCTTGATTCAATGAGTTATCAGAAGCTCGAGCATCTTCCTCAAATTCTTCGATATCCAGTCTCTGAAGACTCCTTTCATTATTCACAAGATGTGAATAATCTAGGACAGAGTCAGAGGCACTAAATGAAGCCTGGCTTTCCCATGAGCAGCCTGGTGGGGATGCTGCAGCACTCGCCTCTGATTCCACACAAGGCTGATTCTGGCTGGCTGTTAAGCACGGATTTGGATTTGAGGGACCCTCTTCGGGATCTTCAATAGTCTCTGAAAAGATAGAAGAACACTCAGAGGAAACAGGCACGGTGTCGAGGCAGGTGATTTGTACTTCATCTTTTGAAACTTCAGGTGTGGTGAGGACATCTGATGACAAAAATGAAACACACTTTTCATCTTTAAAGTATGTACTCTCCCCTTTGATGGAGGAATCTGCAGATATAGGTGCTGAGATCTCTTTCTTGTTCTCTTTTTTATCATCATCTTCTAAAAGCAAAGAGAAAGCCTGGCACTGGCTGGACTTCTGTGGTGACTTTGCTTCCACTTCATCTTGTTTACTATCAACAGTTGTCTGTACCTCTAGTGTGCCACCAGAGACAGAATTGTCACTCTTAGAAGAAGACAGTAGCAGGGATGCTTTGTCTTCACTTTCTTTATGATGCGTTGGTAAGGTTCCTCTAGTCTTCCGAAGCCTTTTACGAGGTGGTGAGTCAGAGCACTTTTGTGGGACATTCTCAGAAAGTACAGCAGTGTCTTCTCTTTCTGTAATGCTTGTTTGACTCTCTGTCATTCCCTTATTCAGGATATCCAGTGCCTCCTTCAGTGCTCTTCCATAGGCTGTTTCCTTTCCAGGTGGAGCATTTCCCTCTGACTGTACCGGTAGAGATGAGATAATGGCCTCGATTTCAGATTTATTTAGGATCTTTGTTGCTGTGCTCTCCACCGTAATTGTTTCATTCAGTGAAAGTATTTGAACTTCTAAGGAGTATGCACTTTTTCTCTTACCACCTGATGAAGTTTCAGATCTAGATAAAACTTTGGCTGGCCATACCTGGTCTTTCCAACTGCATAAGACATACTCAGCATTCATTTTGATTTAGATTTGTGTGCCAAGAAATAACTACCAGAAAATGAGGTAACTGTCTATTTTTGTCACTACAAAAACAGGTCCTACAAAAACCAACAATCTTATGAATGTCTCTATTTTAGAACTACAAATAGCTTATGGCTTGTGTGGCTTGTTCTCCACCACGATTTCCTGAGGATGCTTGATCACGTTGTTTCAACTGGACAATACTGGACAGTGCTGGAATAGTGAAAAGGAAAAGTATGAATAAGTGAAATTATTTTGCCCTAGTAGGAGGTTAGCAATAATGAATAAAGGAAGAGATAAACTAGAGAGAAAAAATGGTCAATTGAGGATCAGTCAGAGAAAACCGCAGCAAACATAAAGGGGATAATTATTAGAAAACCGTTTATAATACTTCAGATTGAACACATTGTCAGCAGGTGAAGAGCTTATTTGTATATCAGGAAACCTGTTTATGATACAGGATGCTTTGATACTTTTGTGCTCCTAGCATAATACCTATGGTAGTGGGTCTCCAACCTTTATAGCAGATTAGATTTTTTGCCCTCATCCTAAAAGTCTTAATTGAAAAGTCTACATTGAGCTCGTATGCTTTTATTTCCAATAAATTCTCAAATTACCCTAACACAACATA
>PVIR01011949.1:0-45918 GCA_004026965.1 Petromus typicus | reverse complement strand
TTCTTCAGGAGGCCATCAAGTCTAGGTCATCTTATGGTAAACGAGCTCAGATTCTCCAAGATGTCTACACTCGGGGCCTGGGAACTGTTTTGTGTATGTGTTCTGGAATCCTGTCATGCTCCTTTTCCCAGGCAGTTTTAGCCACATCTACCTTCCTATCTTGTGATCCGCCAACTGGGGACTTTGAATTATATCCTAAACTAGCCTAACCAATCACTGTGAGCTATTAACTACTACTGTAGAATGAGACTCATTCAAAAGTTTTAGTGTTTATTAGTAATATAGGGAGAAAGTTACTTCCCTCCACTGCTAATGGGAGTAAAAATTTGTAAAATCAGGATCAAACTCAATATTGAATGTGATCATAATGTATATATAAAATGTAAGAATAAAATCAATTAAAAAATAAAAAGATGAAATCTATTTTTGTCAATGTATACTAAAGACTTAAAATGTTATGCCTTGTTCAGCCTAATGCTTGTATGTCAGAACTGTATCCCAAAGAAATATTTGAGAGTGTGCAAACTTCTAACTTATAGTGAAAGCTTAAGGACAATTTAAAGTCCAAAAAGAGAACTTTAAATAAATTATAATGCTGCCATTAAAATAACATCATAGGAGAATATTTAATGATAAGCTTCATAAAAATAAAGTGAAACAGGGAAATTACAGAGCAGTATAATCCAATTTTCATGAATAAAAAATGACTAGGAAGACATACATCTACATTTTTATTATTTTGGGCTGTCTCTGGGTGGTGAAGTTATAGAGAAGTTTCCTTTTTACAATTTTCATATCTATATTATTTAAATACTATTGGTATAATTGCAAGGAAAACAATAGAAATTTTTAAAATAAAAAACGTTAGCTCTATTTCCAGTTTTAAATTTTTCTTATAATGAACTTTATCCAATTCTTTTTAGTCAATTTCCTTGCTCTTGGCCTGCTGTATCTGTCTGTGAGCTGTCTGTGATGTGTTTTAATGCTGTCTGCCTCTTAAAAGATGATACCAAAAGAACAATACTTCATATTCTAGCTAGAAATATCGTTCTGAGTTTGTGAAAACATGAAGATTGGAACTGAATGCACCAGGTTAATTAGCTTCAAATTGTAGACCACTGCTGTTTCTTGTACAATGAACTATCAATTAGCTATGCTAATGAGGAAAGCAGGAAATAATTACAGGAGAAAATGAAATCAAGAAGAAAAGAGAAAATCATCCATTTTAGTCCCTAGTTTCAACTATCAATTGTCAATTATTATCAGAATGACTTCTAAGTATCAATTCTAATCTCTTCTTGAAAAGATGAGGTATTAATAAAAGTAGTATTAATTCCCTAGAAGTATTTTTTTCCTAGATTGCTCTTCAGAGAAGCAATATCTAAATAATGAAATGACCAAAATATAAGCAGTAAGGAATTTAGAGACAGAAGATTCATGAGTGGTGTTAAAATAATTCTCTTAGAGAGCTTTGTGAAAACGTCAGTGTAGACAATCATTCTAGATGAGATCGGGCATGTTCAAGGTTAGACATTCATTCCAAACTAGGTAAATTCCCTTGGAAGAAACCAAATAAATCCACAAGCTGTATAATGTATCTTAAATTTATTCCAGCTGTTTCTGAGTATTTGCTTGCTCTGTCCACATTAACAATGTCGGGTAGAACATCTCTGCTTCTTGGGTCTCTGTTGTGGATTGTTCCCTTAAAGCCTCCGGTGCTCATAGGGGGGCTTTTCTGGAGGAGGCTGGATCTAGGGTGTGTGATGACTAAAGTGGTTTAGCTTAGTTCTGAGTGTAGATAAGGGAAGCCCCACCCTGAGTGTGGTTGGCACCAATCAATGGGTGCTGCTGCTGACCGTTCCCTACCTTCTGCTCACCACACCCTGGGCTTTCTTTTCTGTAGTGTTCCCTGCTGTTGTTGAACCAGTCTCTGTGGACTGAAACTGCTACAAACTGTGAGCTGAAATAAACCTTTTCACTTTGAGCAGTTAGGTATTTTGTCTCACAACAAGAAAAGTAACTATGGCAGTTCCTGTTGATATCTCCACCCTCCGGCTGAAGAAACTCTCCACTTTGTCCCCTACTAATCCAGCATCTTTCTGCACTTTCCTAATGGCTCTCTTCTGTGTTGTCATCTTACCTTTATGTTTTGAGCTTTCTGTGTCCTCAGGCTTCAAAATTAAGATTTATGTTATGCACTAATCCCTTTGTAGAGATTATCACTTATTTAGCTATTTCCCTACATTATATTTTGATGACTTCAACTTTGCCTTTTTTTTTTTTCTTCCATTATTTATCAGAAAAAAAGACAAGCATCAACTTGGTGAGCTCATATAAATTAGTCTTCCTGATTAAGGTGAGACATTGTATCTAATAGTTTCCCAAGGCCACATGTGGTAATGGTAGATATGATGCCCCTTTTCTTCTCCTGCAGTTATGTTCTTCTCCAGTTTTTATACCCACCACTTTTAACTTAAGCTTCTATCCTCAAAAGTCCCACGTTCATTTCACTATTCTCGGGAGCAATCCTGTTTGGGAAAATTAACTGAACAATGGGAACTATTACTGGGCCAAGATTTCCTGCCTGCAGAGCAGCAATGACATATGGAGACTTCAGGACTTGACTTTTTATCTTCACCTCTGGGAACAACAAAGACCCCAGTGGTCCCAGGTGCTGTGATGCCCTAGGACAGAACTACACTGGGACCTTCACCTATGTAATTCCTTATTGTTCTGATGTACTGAACACACTGCCCTCTGAGTGACCTGTTTTACTTCTCAGTCCTGAGATACCAGCCATCTGAGTGACCTGTTACATTTGTTACTCCTGATGTACTGGAAGTATTGAATAAAAGGTGTAGCAAGCTCGGTTCTGCCATCTTTGTTGACCAGAGTAGCATGGATTAGGCCCAAGCTCAGCTTCTTCTCTAAGTCTCATTTCTGCCTGTTTACTAATTATTTTTACCTTGTGCTGTCAGACTCACAGAAGACTAGAACTTAACTGAAAAAGTTCTAGTTACATTCCCTTCCCCTGTTCCTTACACACTGTCTTCCAAATTGGTATGCATAGAATATCCGCACCTTAGTAGCTAACTTATGTTGAGTGTACAATGCCAAGAGTGCAGCACAAAAGGTTTAATCTTTATGACAACAAGAAAAAGCCAGTGCTACCATTTCTCCCATTTTATAGGAAAGTGAAGCTTCTGAGTAAGTCATTCTGAATCACGCAGATAGTGAAAAACAAAGCTGAGTCTTGAATCCAGAATTATTTTCTTCTAACCCATTTTTAGAAATGTTAGAATCTGGAACCCATATACATTCAGATTTTCTTAATTTTTATCTAACGTCCTGTCTCAGGTCTTGGATCACACCAAGGAGGAAACATTACACTTAAGAATCATGTTTCTTAGGATTTCTCCTGATTATTAATTTTCTGTATTTTTATTATTTTCTTAAAAATAATGCAGTCAGCTTCCTTCCATCACCTACAATACCGTAACAGCTATGATTAATTTAACATAATAATATGTGACTATGATCCCCATGGCATCTGCTGTGATTACTTTTCTCATTGCTGAGACAAAATACTCAACACTCAAAGTTAAGGGAGCAAAGGATTATTTTTGGCTCACAATTTGTGGACATTTCAGTCCATTGTCATGTGTTTCCAAGGCAAGTGGTATGGCAGAGTGGCATTGCAGAGGGGAACCAGTTCATGGCAGGACAAGCAGAAGGCAGAAGGCAGCAGGCAGCAGGCTGCAAACAGCAAAGTAAGACTCCTTTTCCTTTTATCCCATCCAAGCTACCAGTGTTTTTGGTGGTACTACCCATATTCAGATAGGGGCTTTCCATTATCCATACCTAGAACTATGCTAAACCAATCAGTGGCCTAATTTTGTACCACATGCTTTTTGTTTGACAGGGACTCGTTTTGTAGTTCAGGCTGGCCCTGAACTCACCATGTAGCCCAGGCCAGCCTGGCAGCAACCCTCCTGCCTCCTGCCAAGTGCTGGACTTATAGGCTAAGTCACCACACCTGGCATTGTGGTATGTGGTTACTGGGAATCGAACTTGGAACCCTGCACTTTCCAGACAGATGCTGGAACCACTGAACTAAATTCCTAGCCCAACACACTCAGTTCTAGAATCACATACCCCAGATCCAGCCAGCTCCAAAAAGCCCCATCTGTGAGTGTATGAAGATTTGGGGTAATATCTGGATAGAAGTCTTAACAAGACCTTTCCAACACATATGCTAAAAGACTTATTTTTTAGAAAAGAAAGCTGAGGCTCAGAGATGAGCCCTCATGATCCAGGACATGAAGTGAGAGGACAATGGAGCTGGGATCCAGGGCCATCTGACCATGAGTGCCGTGTTTTTTTTTACTACTCTGGTGCAGATGATCTCTGCATGTGTTTTATTGCTTTCTATTTACTTACTGGAATAGACACTGTTTATTAACCATGGTAGATACCCTAGTTCATCCTTCTACTAAGCCTCTTGATCAAGTCTTCCCTGTTGCCAGCATCAACTTTCAAGGCGTGAATAGCCTTCATTTCAGCTTGTGGAGAAGATGAGTTACAATGGTAACTCAGTTCGCACACTTCCGTCATTCCATGATTCTGGAGAAAGTGACCACACTGGCATTTGTGCAAGAAGGATGGTCATGGTCATGGTCGTCACCCAGGGCAGAGTTTGAGAAGAAAAACACACTTTTGGCAAATGTGTGTTTGCAAACAAAAGTGCTCATGGTCTGAGGTATCATTGTCTCTGAAACATTTTCAAATAGTATAGATTTCCTTGCAGTTGATGCCACACTTACCAAGAAATTACTGATTTTGCCATAATTACATTTAGAGATTAGTTCATTTACTGACTCAGGTTAGTGATCTCCAGGCAATGCACAAATTACTCACAGCCTTGTGGAGATTAACAAAGATGCCATTGAAGATTTGCCTAAGGTGACACCTTCCAGAATTTTGGGCTTACACCATTGATACCTGTGATCCTAGTGACAAATACCAATTTGATTTCTGCAGATATGTAGAAGTTGCCAGCTTTTGGTGCTGTTGACTTTTCTATGGAGGAGCCTCTTCTTTATCCTTTGAAGCATCCTCTGTGAAAACTCCTTTCTCAGCCACATTAGCTCAACTCTGTGAAATCTGTTCTTTTTCTTAAAGAGTTCTACCACAGTGGGAACTTCCTTATCCTCTTTGGCATTTTCCATGATTTCAGCCAGAAAAGAACACATGTGCTTTAAACATTGTGTTTTAATGTTAATATAATATCAGAATCAGAGGGCTATAAAAATGATCGATTTCTAGTCCAAGTTTTCTCTCAGACCCAGGTTTCTTCCATAGATCCTCTAACTAAAGCCTCTGAGAAAGCAGCCAAAACCATAGCTTGTTTACTCCATCAGATACTTTCCAGCCAAGGTCTCACAGTTTTCACTATTAGAAAGCTCTGTGTTTCTCCAAGTGATGTTTGGCCTTTGATCTTTGACTTCTTAGAAATCAAACATAGCCATCTAACTTCGCACCTTCGAATGCTGCCACTGCCCATACGTTGCCCCATGCATCTCTTCCAGAGCAATGTGAGTAAACTGTCTTTCCCTCAGCACCTGGTGTACTTCACACCATGGTGACTGGCAGTGTCTGAAGGGCTGCAAGACCTGACAGAGTATTATAGGCCCACACTCTGTTCTGTAGAGTCAGGACTCAATTATGGCTGATGACTCAATTGTAGCTGATGACTGACTGACTCCTTCACTGTAATGACTTTTCATGTGTGTGTGTGTGTGTGTGTCTGTGTGCACGCACACACACACACAGACACACACACACACTCTGAGGATTAAACTACAACAATGAACTGCAACCCCAGGACTTTTAATTTTTAATTTATTTTTTTTGAGACAGGGTCTCGCTTTTGTAGTTCAGGCTGGCTCTGAACTCACTTTGTAGCCCAGGCTAGCCTCAAACTCAAGGCAATCCTCCTGCCTCTGCCTCCTGAGTGCTGGGATTATAGGCATGAGCCACTATGCCTGGCATTGTGGTATATTGTACTGGGGATGGAACCCGGGACCTTGTGCTTGCTAGACAGGCACCAGAACCACTGACCTAAATCTCGGGCCTTAATTTTTAATTTTGAAATGGAGGTCTCACTACATTGCCCAGGCTGGGATCGAACTTGTGATCTTCCTTTGTCAGCCTCTCAGAGTGCTAGGGTTACAGGCCTATGGCCCTAGGCCGGTTAGCAGTAATTTCTTCCCATCACCTCTAGCTCCCCTCCTCTTCTCTCCTATCATCCTTCCTATCTAAGACCATAAGGTCCTAAGGGCTGGGGTGCCGACACCTCTTCAACTGGTCGGATGGGCAACATTCTGTAGCAAATCTCTTGGGACACTCCTTTGAAAGCTGAGTCAAGGTGAAGGGGGTGCTTCCTCTAGTTTGACAAACAAGTTAAAAGCAAGCGCAGTGAACCGTGGACTCAGAAGACAGCTTCTCTCTTCAGAGCCTCTCTGAGGCCAGAGCCCCGAGCGCCGCCAGCTGCGTCAGGGGGCGGGGCCTTGGCAGGGGTGGGCGGTCCAGCTGTGGTCCGCTGAGGTCGCCCTGAAAGCTAGGGCTGCTCAGCGACGCAGTGGCGCCAGCAGTTCCCTGCCAGCTGCTCTCGACGGGTGACACATCAGAGGGCGGCAGAGTAGGTGGAGGAGCTTGGGAGTCTTGTACCTGCGCCGTCGCCCAAGTTTCCAGATCCTTTGCCTCGTGTTGGAACCATGGACAGCGCCCGCGGCCAGGCTCCCGGGCGGCATCTGGACGCCGCGGGCTTCTGGCAAGTGTGGCAGCGCTTTGATGCGGATGGTAAGGAGAGCTAGGGCTGGCATACGCGGTGTAGACCCAGAGTGTCCTTCCCGCGCCCCTTTCCCTGCAGGGAAAGTTGTGTACCAATCTGCGCGGCACACCTGTGGAGTGCTGATGTGGGACTTTCAGAAATCTCCTCAGACTTGCTGCCTTCTTCCCGGGGGTGTGAGAGTGTGTGTGTGTGTGTGTGTGTGTGTGTGTGTGTGTGTGTGTGTGTATGTGTGTGTGATGTTTGTGCAATGACAAGTATCATATACATATATATGTATATACATATATATATATATATATACACACACATACATATATATATGTATATATATGTATGTGTGTGTGTGCGTGCACGCGTTTCAGTGATTTGAAAGTAACTTTTCCTAGTGTGCTTATTTGTTCATTTTTACAAATCGCATTGTTTTATCTCCCAACACACTCTCAAAGGAATATCAATTTTATCAATTTTCAAATTCATTGTTTGTCCACCAAAAATAAAAGAAAAAAAATAAGATAAAGAAAACTTTCCTAAAAATAAAGTGAAACTACTTACCGTTTTCTTTTTTTTTTTCATTAATAAACAAAAAGAAAATATCTAAAATTGTGTTTAATCTGCAAAGATTCAATATCTCCCTCTGGTTTTTCCAACTCTCCGAAATCATGGGGTTAGATATTTGTTCTGAAGTGCATGTGTATTCATTGATTACAATCTATATATTTAATAGCTTTCTTTTCTCAAAACAATATATTCACTTGCATAAAGCATTTCCTCTGTAATACGTATGTACTATCCAAATCCAGGTCTTCTGTAAGTATGTTTTGTTACTTAGTTAATAGAATAGCAAAAATGGTATCCGTGGAGATATTATACACTGCGAGATTGAAAACAAATTTAGATAAAAGCTGAAAGTCACATGTGATTCTGTATAAGTGACTGTTGTTTGTGCTTATCTTTTGGATTTAGAAAAAGGTTACATAGGAGAGAAAGAGCTTACTGCTTTCTTCCGCCACATGCTGATGAAGCTGGGTACTGATGTAAGTACTCACAGCACAAATGATTATTTTATGTGTCTCTTAGTGAAATACAAACATCCAAATCTTGTGTTGATTTGTACTTATTAATTCCATCTGACCTCCTTTCTTCCTTTACATGCATGTAATTCTTCTCCCTCTCCTAGCAACGCAAAGAGATTTAGGTAGGTTTTAGAAGATACAACTGTGATGTTAGCTGTTCTGGTCATTGACTTTCACTGTAACATCTGTCATCCACCCAGATCTTCACTGTGGGTTCAATCAACCCTATTCTAAATATTTCCTTGGTTACATCTCTGCTAATGGATTTAAACCTAGAAAGAGGGTAGCAGACTTGTGGTCACAAGATCTAAAAGTTGGAAACAGATATAAATGTAAAAACTTTAGGCTTCTGAGTGTTCAAAACCTATTTTCTGCCTTTGATAGCAAACAGCAAAATTATTTTTCCAATTATTTTCTTATTCATCTTATTAGAAGAAATTACAGAGCCCTTGGAAATGATAAATTCGAAAGAAATCAACAATACTCAGAGTCTAGAGAGAAATGTAAACCACTTTTTCTGGTGTTCACATCCCAGATGGCAAATCTAGCCTCATGAGATGTAGACTGCTTTTGAAGAATCTGGAAGGAAAGTGAAAGAAAACTTCAGATGGACACAGGAGGTTTGGCTGAGGTGGCTTTGCTGGAATGAGTACATCCAGGCTCACAGCGTAGGAGGTAGAGCTCTGGCTCAGCCATAGTCAGTGAATCTTGAAAGTCAGTCATCTTCAGATGCTGTGCATTTGGAAGGTACTGAATACAGCCCATCTTCCAGAGGAGCCCAGGGAGGGTGCCCAGGGGCTGGCTCTGCACCCGTGAGGAGGGAGAGTTGGAGAGTTGACCATCCTGTTTTGAAGAGAATTTAGGAGTTACTGAGGAGGGAGAGTGTGGAGTTGAGGACAGGGGCAACCTTCAGGAAAGGAGAGGATGCCGGCTGTCCCTACCAGCCACACAGGCCTCCCATCGGTCTGCTGGCACTTTCTCTCTCTCTGGTGTGCACTTCTGTGTCATGTCTCTGCACGTGTACTCTTCGTGCCCCACTGTCTCCCTTTCACTCTGACCTTTCTGTTTCTCACCTCTGTCTCCTCAATCCCTATCTCTTTCTCACACGTTTGTTTAGCTGTCTGTTTTCTCTTTCTCTTTCCAGTCTTAAAGCTCACCTTTGTTCCCTGTTTCTCCATATTTGTCATTTCCTTTTTCTCCTCTCTCTCTCTCTCGCTCCATGTCTTCATTTCTTTTCTCTTATAAGCCCTCCACTCCAGGTCTCATCTTTCATTTTTGGTGCCACCCCATGCCCTTGCAACCTGTGGGGTGAGGGCAAGGAGGGTGGTGAGAGGAATAGAGACATGAGTCCTTTCTTTTGAGTCAGGCCTTTGACTACCTTCTCTTTATCATTCACTTCTGCCTTGGCCTCAGCCACGAGCAGAGCTGAGCATGTCCCCCCTCTGGAAGGGAGGCTCACAGTCCTATTTGCTGCCCTGTTTTACATGCCAGCAGCCCACAGCAAACCCCCCACCTTGCCCACAAGATTCCATATGTTTCTGTACATTCTGCAGCTCATGCTTCCAAGAACTCAGGTCTCAGACAGTTTTGTTGACCATAGATAGGAGTGTCTGGAAGAAAAGCCAAATGATGGATGATAAACCATTTAAAGCCTTGGATAGCCAACACCTGAACTTCAAAACAGGATAGTCAGTCCCTACAACTCTAGATGTCTGAAGATTTGGAACTTCACACCTTCGAGAAGTCTCCCCACCCTAGTGATATATAAAAATAAGGAAAAAATTCAGAGTCAGAAAATTCTGAAGCCGGAAGTACCTTATTTTAGGGCCCTGGAGGATGTGGCCACCCAAGCACAAGGGTTTGTTTCACCCTGAGGACAATGGGAGCTGTTGGCATCTGAAGCTGTGGCCAAACTGAGAGGTGTTGCCACTGTCAGTGGAGAAGGAGCTGCCTCTTAAAGGGCAGGCTATCTGATCACCGGTGACCTCTCGTGTCTTGCCCTGTGGATCCACCCTCACACATGCGCAAGTGGACTCCTTGGAGAAGCAAGATTTAGAATGAATCACCAGTGTTCAGCATAGGTATCTCTGAGGCTAGAAAATGGGTTAAGAGGTCTCCGAGTCCTTAGACCAGAGCAAATCAAACTCTGGTGTGCTTAAGAACACTCTGTGTTGGTTCAAATGCAGACTAGGAATTTCCCTACATTCAGGACCTGAAAAGAATCCTGCACTTTAAGAGTTGCTTTGCATCTTCTGCCACCTCCCTCAGTGCCTGCAGAGACAGTGACTGCAGTGCAGCAGGGTCCCACTACGATCAGGCCAACTCCGCTGAGCTGTGGCAGTTAACCAGGCAGAGACTAAAGAGGGATCTCTGAGAGACTATGCGATAATTCATTAGTGGGTCTAAGAAGGAGAAAGGTGTCCTGAATAAACAATGGGACTCTCAGGCCCTATGAAGATGCCACATGCATATATTAGGCACTTCCACAGCTGAGGAGCCCTTGATCTACCTGCCACTGTTTCCCCAAGTTCAGAGACACAACCGGGGAGTGTGGCTTTGGAGACCTTTGCTGGGTCTCTCTGTGCTGCCTTCACAGATTACAGAAACAAGAAGTGTTTTGCCCTGGTCAGCAGTAAGTTGGCACTAAGTGAGTTCAGTCACGATGGACAGTCACTGCTGTGATGCCTGCTTTGGGTGGGTGGCACTTAGTGTATACAGCAGGCTGCAGAAGAGGGGCCTGCAGGGCTTCCAGCCCCTGCTGGGGGTGTAGGAGCGGCATGAAGCTCATCAGAGGCCTGAACAGCTCCATGTTCTCCCACTGATTAGTACCTCACAGAGATCTCAGAAGCAGGATTTTGAGGGTTGTAAGAGCAAGCTGCTTGCTCCTCAGTCATAGGGCGCAATCAGCCTGCTGTAATTACCTGCTCCTCCCAGCCCCTAAGAAGACTGGCTTAGTGGAAACAGCTTCTGTTGCTGCTCTTCCACCAACCCCTGTTTTTTTTCTCAATTTATGGGGATTGGCCTCTAAACTTGTCTGTCTCTGGCCAGTGCATGGTGACCATCAGTATCTGTGTGCACCTCCTTCAGGCCCTTGCTGCCTCAACAGCGAGTTGTACTAGAAAGTGCTATATTCAGTCTCAGTCTGCCATATCCAGGCCTCCTTCTATCCTCTGGAGTCTGTAAAGGTCTTCCTGTAGTCTCAAGTGTCTGATACAGACTGATAGGGAATTGCATCTAAGGGAACCCAGACTATTTGGAGACAGGTTGAAGGGATGGTCATGGGCTTTGGGGTTAGAGGTCCAAAAGGATAGATGTTAAGTCTCTGTACCCTCTGACTAAAGGTGGCATATAGAGCTGGCCACTGCTTCTTTGGTTTCACAATCTTTTGCTTTGAGGTCTAAGTTTCCACCAACATGGCCTACGTTAATTAACTTTCTTTGAGAATGTAGAGCCCACCACCAAGAATAATGTATTGATTCAACAAATACTATACTACAGATATGAATAGACAATTCCTTTCCTGGCAGTCTTTACTCTAAATGGTGAAGCTGGAATTTGAAATGAAAGCCCAGTCCATGGAATGATCTCCACTATGCTTTTCCTATATGATACGGGGACATCTGATTAGTAGGGCTTCTCCAGAGAGACAGAGTCAGCAGGGTAGATTTGTAGACCTAAGAGAGGAGATTTGCCAGGAATTTGGCCCATGCCCTTGCTAGCTAAGTCCCGTGGCAGGACATCTGCAGGCTGGAGACCCTGGGTACTGGTAGCCTTGTTCTGCCCAAGTGCAGAGGCCTCAGCACCAGGGGAGTGAATGGAGCCACTTTTAGTTTGAGGTCAAAGTCTGGAGACCCAGGATAGGAGTTGCTGGCATATGTCCTAGAGTCAAAGGACAAGATAGCCTGGACTCTGAATGTCCAAGACAGGAGATGAACATGTCCCAGCTTTCAAGGTGTTGGGACCAGTTTTGTCTGCTGTAGTTGTTCTCTCTGTCCCCAGCCAAGTGGGTGGTGGGCTTTTGCACCAACGGTGGGTCTTCCCCACCAGGCCCACTCAGACTCATATGGGGACCCACTCTGGACATGCTGGATAGACCCACCCAAAGTCACATTTCTCGAGGATCTAGGTATTCCTTCATCCTAACTATCACAGCATCTAAACACCCTCACTACCAGGACCTGGTAACCTGAGCTACAAGTAAGTGTTCAGTGCCAGTCCCTTGAAGAGGCTGGGTGGGTGGAGGATCTTGGAATCTCAGAATCCTATCCACTTTCCATGGAGCAAAAGTGTAATGTAGCTCTTTGTCCAAAGGCTGTCTCCATAGAAACCTCATGAAGTGGGGGGGTTTCTGCATGCAAATGGAGACCAGACATTTGTGTCCTAGATGATATCACCATGCCACTTAAACCTCCTGCATTTGTCTCAGTTTTCTCTCCCACAAAATGAGAATAATTATGTTTGGCAGCATTAGTGAAAAGGGCTCCTCAGCTGTGGAAGTGCCTGATGTATGCATGTGACACCTTCATAGGGCCTGAGAGTCCCATTATTTATCAGGGACCCCTTTCACCTTCTTAGACCCGCTAATGGATTACCTTCACAGAATAACAAGCTTATAAAATCTAACTGAGAAACTTTAAAAAGCTACCATTAAACATGTTTGTTTTAGAAGCAAACTTTTCCATTTCCCTTGGAGAACAGCTTCAATCACACTCTCCTCTGGCCTCTCATGAATGAAGAAACTCCTCACTGGGAGACAGTAGACAGTGGCAGGTCACCGCAGGGGCCCTCGACACTTGCTCAGAATGAGGCAAATAATGTCTTCCATTTCTTCACCGGAGTTTCTGACTCCAAATCCCTAATGTCTTTTTTCCTAAGTTTTCTTTGGTGCATTTTCACTTAGGAAGGTATTCTGTCTTTAAACAAGGCTCTTGACTATTCCCTGTCTATAATCTTCAAGTGAATGCATTTGACTGATGTATTTACAGAGTCCATCTGTCTAAGTCCTCTTATTTTAATCATTTAATCATTCTAAATACAAGACCAAAGCCATCAATCTAGCAGATGGCCTTGCTATGGGTAGAATATGCAAATCCATCTGACTAATGCATCATTTACAAATGCTACAGGTTTGGGTTTGTATTTTTTAAAATGTTAAAATAGTTGCATATATACATATGCTTATTAACAAAACTTTTAATTGATTGCAAAATCCTACCTTTACTGCTATTTATTCCAAGCAAAATTCATTCCTGACTGTCTAATATCTGGTTGGGGACTATATGAGACATTAATTCATTAACCTTTTTCTGTTTTATGTGCTTCATCCATTTATCATATTTTAATCTAATCCTTACCAGAAAAAGATGACAAGGAAAAAGAGACACAAGTGCATTTTTATATTTTCTGACAAAAGTTTGTGGATAGCTAGACAAGCAAGAGGCAAAATACTGATGGACATGAAATTTGATGGGTTCCCATATTTCTGCTATCATATCAGTCCTGGAAGTATAGAAAACTAAAGCAATATAATGGGATCCAATAGCTTAAATCATCTCAGCTCAGAACATTTTTTTTCCAGCTTCACAACTATAACACACCATCAAATGTTTATAGCTAATGGGAAGATATTCTAATTTCAGGGGCCCATATCCTACAATTATGTTCTGACAAAAGTGTCTGGCAAAGCCTGTGTCATAGAACAAGAGTTGGCTTTGTTTTGCTGACTGAGGTCAGGGTCACATTTGGAACATGCTGGGTGCTCAACAAAAAGTGGTTGGCCTGGGTTTTATACTTGAGACATAACATGCCGTGGTGGGCCAACATGTGTGAGGATATCCTATTCTAGGCAGGACAGAAACCCTGCTTAGAGTTTTCTAGACAGTTCTTTTTTAATCTCAGGAGACCTCATTTTCAGCATATCCTACAGTTATTCCTGAGAACTATGGGGAGAAAAGGGAACTAAATGAGTCTTAGGCCCCCATGGAAGAGCCCTGGATGTGTGCCAAGGCACAATGCACCCATGGGCCCTCCCAGGCACTTGGAGTCACCCTTGCTTCTAACACTAGCAGGTGGTGCCCTGCCGAGACCATCACCTCTTCTAAGCCCTGTAACTCATAGCTGATGGGCTCAGGGCAGGAATAGGATGATTGTAATGGAGAGATTAATTTCACATGAATTCCAGAAAGTCTGGACTTTCACAGCTGAGCAGTGTTTGCGATTACTTGTGAATCTCAGCCCCCGCAGGAGAGTTGCCTCCTTTCTGTTTGCACATCTGTCACATTTCTTGGAGTGACCCTGAAATTCACCAAATAAGGTAAAGAAATTTGGGGGCCGGGGATATAACTCAGTGCTTCTGGTGCCTGTCTTACAAGTGCAAGGGCCCGAGTTCGATTCCCCAGTAACCACGTAACAATACTGGGCATGGAGACTCATGCCCAGCAGCAACCAGTATCACATACCACAGCGCCAGGCATGGTGGCTCACGCCTGTAATCCCAGCACTTGGAAGGCAGAGGCAGGAGGATCGCTGTGATGTGAGTTTGAGACTTAGCTCGGGGACAGCCTGAACCACAAAGTGAGACCCTGTCTCAAAAAACCTATTATAACAAAAAAGAAAGGAAACAAATTTTATGTATATGGGGGGGGTGGTAGGGTGGGTAGGGCTATGGGAAAAAATGAGAATTAAGTTGTGTCTTATACTGGTACAAATCCCCATTATGGAGTGCAATCATGATGCATATATGTAATATACTAATAAAGATTTTTTTAAAAAAAGATAAAGAAATTTGTCAGAAATGTTGTACATAGAGAAGATATGTGACATCTTTGCTAACTCAACAAGTATTTTATTTCTTTGGTTTTCTTTCTCATTATTTCATCCTTATAATTATTTTTTCCTCTGAGAGTACAAGGGAATGGCTTACAGACCCCAAAGCTGAACTTTCTAGTTAAAAATGGAAGCATTGGTATATTAGTTACAATTCAGCCTCTTCTTTTTTTTTTTTTTTTTTTTCAGTCAGGGTCTCGCTTTGTAGTTCAGGCTGGCCCTGAGCTCAGCCAAACTCACATCACAGCAACCCTCCTGCCTCTCCCTCCTGAGTGCTGGGATTATAGGCATGAGCCACCACGCATGGCACTGTGGTATGTGATACTGGTTGCTGCTGGGTGTGAGTCTCCACGCCCAGTATTGTATGTGGTTACGGGGGATTGAACCCGGGTCCTTGCACTTGCAAGACAGGCGCCAGAACCACTGAGCTAATTTCCTAGCCCCACATTTCAGCCTCTTCTTGCAATCAAATAGATCATGATATTCAAATTCATTCTTTTAAAACCTTCATCTCTCAGCTTCTTTTCATCTTTACTGTAGTGACTCACTATAAATTTTACCTAGATGTGCTTTTGATGGCTGGATTGTTGCTCAAGAAGTCTTGATAAGTTCTTTCTCTTCTACAAAAGGGTAGGATCACAAGGAGCTGGCTTTTCACAATGGGAGAATATGATGATTGAGCTGTGTGCTGAATATTTGCTATACTCACTATATTTCTGGCATCTTGGAAACTTTTTTAATGTGGCTATGTGTGGCTCATTGCAGGACTCAGTTCTGGAGGAAAATGTGTGCAAGATGAAACAACGATTTGTCACTGCTCTTGGTGTCCCAAAAGAAGGTCACATAAGGATGAAAGAGGTACCATTTGTGATTATACCTGTCTTGGCTGTACCGTCTCTTTTTTTCAGACTGGGGTTTGAACTCATGACCTTCCACTTTCAAAGCAGTCAACAGAACCACTGAGCTAAATCCCCAGCCTCTTTGGCTGTACCTTCTTAGGTTGTGATTTGCCTTGAAAGACAAAGGGAATCTTAATATTTGATTTGGAAATTAGAAGTTTCTGCAAGGCAGTTGGTCTAGATAACATTTTGGAAGTAATCACTTCTCTTTTTTTTATCTACCTAGTTGCTTAGTAACCCAAACTGTGCAATTCTTTCATCATTCTATATAGGTCAATCAATATTTGTGCCTATTTTATGATTGGGGACTTGTGATGATGGAAGCCTTTCAGGTACTTGAGTCATCATTTGTCTCTCTACAGTGTCTTGTTCAAACTAATCCTTGATGTAAGAAAAAAACTGAAGGCATTAAGTGAGTTTAAACTTTCACATCAGCTCCCAGTGGATGTTGGAAAGAGCTATTCTTGAATATTATTAAAAGCAAAGAGAAAATAGCTTTCTTCAACTCAGTCTCTTTTTTGATTACCCACTAAAACAAGCTGATGTTTTTAGCTTGTAGCAACTAGGATGGTCTGTTTCTTATCTGCTCTTTCTTCCTCTGTTTCCAAAACCGGTTACTATTGAGAAAGAACTTCCACCATGGTTACATATTGCTTCCAAATGAGTACAAGTTCTGAGAAGAGCATGGTTGTGTGAACACCAGTGAGCACAGTTACACAAACCTGTGTGGTGAAAGTCACTCACTCAGAATCATCTCTGGAGGCCACCAAGAAACACAGGGATCCTGAGCTGTGTGAGGCTACTATGGGAGTATTTCACACCCAATGGGAGCTCAGTACTTTTGGAAAGAACAGATAAATCAACAATGGCAGTCATGGGGTGGGGCAGGGATTCATCTCAGTGGTTATGGTTCCTGCCTTGCAAGTACAAAGGCCTGGGTTCGATCCCCGGTAATCACATACAGCAAAGTCGGGCGGGGCTCAGAACTGCTGATGGACTCGCTAGACTCTGTCGAGCTTATCGTATGCATCCCAACCCCTTACCCAGGCATGCTCCATAAAGGGACACTGGTCAGTGTGCCTTGTCTCTGACTGCTATTCTTTGCTCCTTTAGCTGGCCAGTATGTTTTTGTCTGAGGATGAAAACTTTCTTCTCCTCTTTCGCCTGGAAGCCCCCTTGGACAGCAGTGTGGAGTTCATGCAGGTGAGTGATGCGCTGCAGCCACTGCCCTCCTGTCCAGTCCCATGAGGGAGGTATGCACAGAAGACCAAGCAAAGGAACCTTCAGCGGTGAGTGGGGCTGCTCTCCAGCTGACAGATCCTCTACCAGGCTCCTTAAGGTATGCTAAGAGTAAGGCTGGCAGCAGGGAGGGCTGCCACAAGCCACAGGGACAACATACATCCTGTCTAAAGCCCGTAGTCTTGCAGAGTTCCAGGGAGAGGCATCTTTTGAGAATTCTGTTTGAAATTCAGCCTCTCTGTGGAACTCACTCCAGCTGTGAAGGCACAATGTAGTCAGACATTATCTATCAGCGTGGTGATCTCCTTGCAACCACTGTGCTAGGACAGATGTGATAGACTGCATCAGTGGTCCCTCTGGCTTCTTTCTTCTGTGTCACTTTCTCTGGGTATTACTGAAAACCACCATGGGAGTGGAGGAAAGATCAGGGTTTGTCTGAGGCCACAGCAATGGGCTCAAGGTGACGACTTTTGTCCCAGGCTCCTCCCACTTAGAAATGATACTTTGGCACTATTTTGTTTGGCTTCATGTAAAGCTGGATAAGCATAGGCATAGGCAGTTCACAGGGGAGGTTTGTGTGGACTACATGGACACCAGTGATCGTCATAAAATGCAAATTAAAATAATTAAGTTTTTACAGTGAACATGGTAAATATTTTAAGGGGATCTGTAAAAATTCACAGCACAGTTAAGGGAACGCTGAGATGATCCAGTATGCTCTGTTGAAGCCAACTGTGTGGCATATTTTTATGGAAAATAATTCTTCAAGATTTAATCAAGTTCTTTTAAAATTTTAAATCATTTAAAATACCCAGTGTTACTTTTCAAAGGCTCAATACTTGTGCTTCTCCAGGCATCTTTCTTGGAGATCTAACCAAAGGCATACAGCAAAGATTTTTCTGAATGATCATGTTCATTAAATGTTGCAGTGTACAGTTAAATCTGAAAGTAATACAAAAGCCTAACACTGGGTAAAGAATGAGGTATATTGTGATGCATCTATATGACTTAGTCACTCTGCAAGTGCTCATGAGAAAGCTGGGGGTGGCTCTAGGTGCAGCAGGTTCATTAGAGAAAGATCCCATCTTCGACCGCCACACATCACTCAAGATCAGCTTCCCAAAGAATAGCCGATGACAAAGAGGAGGCAGAATACCATGTTAATTAAATAAAACTGTATTTGCAGCATGATCTTGATTTTGTTTAAAAAAGCATTCATCCTCACGCTTGCACAAATAGAATGGGTAAATCCACACAAGATAAATAAATAATGATTGGGTGATTTTCATCATCTTTTTGGGTGATTTTCATCATCTTTGTATTTTTGTTTGTATGTAGAATGATAGTTATTTAAAAGTTACTTTAAATGACATTTTTGAAGGGCTTATAATTTTGTTTAAAAATGTTCATAAAAAATTGTAAGTAGAAATAACCACATGTAGAGGCATTAGAACTGGCAGCTGGGTTCTGCTGTGGAAGTAGTTGAAGCATGAGAAGAAGAAAACACATAAAAACAGTAATTACTTCTGGGTAGGAGGTTCTGGACATTATACAGCTCTACTTTTTGTATTTCATTAGTTTTGTACAACAGATATGATTTCACTCTTAAATCAGAAAAATAGTCACATGCTAGATCTTATGCAGTCTAGCATAACTGCCCGAAATGGAAAGAGGAAATAGTACTGAGATATTTATCTTTTAAAAAAATATATTCTAATTTCCCTTCCCTGTTAGTTTGTCAAGTTTTTTATGTGAAGAAGAATTCTCCTTTTCTCTGAAGAATGTTTATTTTGCAGATATCATGATGGATTCTTGAATTCTTTTAAAAAATTAAATTACTTATTGCTTTTTATATACTATACATTGTATTAAATTCTATTGACTTTGCCCCAGAACTATAAAACCTTACACTTTAATTGTTAATCAACAACTTCAACTCAAGCGCCATTATAGTATAAGGTATTATTTCTTTTTTCTTTTTCTTTATTTTTTTGAGAAAAAAAATCTCACCGTGTAATTCAGGCTGGCTTTGAACTTGCTGCAATTCTGCTGCCTTAGCCTCCTGAGTGCTGGGATTACAGAAGTGTGCCACCACACCCTATGCGACATTATTTCTAATTTTATTTTATTTTATTTAATCCAACACATTTTAAGCAGTCAATATTTATTTCAATTTGCCTTTATCTTTGCTGGCTATTCCTTTTTCTATCTTAATTCTCCTTCATGTTTTGCCTTCCTAGCTTATAAGTTTTCATAAGAGTCAGTTGGTAACTATTTCTGTTTGTCTGGAATTCACTTTACTTTGCCTTCTTTCTGTAATGATAGTCCTGCTAACTATTCACATAAAGATTTTTGGCTTTCCAAGAACCGAACTGTAGTAAAATTATAAGATCATTTAGATGGGAGAACACTTCGACAATAGCACTTAAAAACTATGTGAAATTTTTAAAAACTTATTTGAAATTTTTATTGTTTTGGTATTTCACTCAATATATCAGATAGTATAAGTCACATTTAACTCGTTGATTTGTAGCTTTAACTAAATTCAGGCACAAGTGACAGAGACCGAAAGGAGGAATGTTTCTGAATTATTCTCACTAAATAGTAGCGTCAAATCAACATCGCCCAGTCTTCCTGCAAGGTCTGTGGCCAGGGCTTTACCTGCCTTGAAATGAGGTCCCTGCAGTTGGTAATAAGGACAAGCCACCCAGGCCCTAAAGAGAAAGCAAAACTTTGTGCTGCCTTTGATTTTGTTTGGGGGTTAAGCTTACTGACTGACATGAGTCTTGTCTGTGGAATAATCAGAAGTGGTCACAGTAGCAGTGTTTACTAAAAAAAGCAGTTTGTGGCTTTCCTTGAAGGCATTTAGTCTTCTAGTTCAGAATGCCATTGTATTTTCTGTCTTCTAGTTCAGAATGCCATTGTATTTTCTGTCTTCTAGTTCAGAATGCCATTGTATTTTCTGTCTTCTAGTTCAGAATGCTATTGCATTTTCAGCTAAAAGAATACTGGTCTCAAACCAGGCAAAGGAACAGTTTGTCAGAAGCAGTTCGTTCCCTCTCCCAAGAGCCAAGGCTACACAGGCGAGATTGCTTAGGGGACTTTTCTGCAGACTATTAACATTACTGTTTAGTTCACTTTTTCATTAAAATAGTACAGTATAGAGTTCTAGTTGGAAAGGGTGGCTCAGTCTGACTTCCCACCTTGTGTGGTACTGAGGATTTTTCTTGTGTCTATCACAAGTACAGTTTTCCGTTGTTGCTGCAGGCTGTGTCACCTGGGACCAGCAGAAATACCTGGAGTAGGCTTTGCTTCCAATTCATACCACTCTAGGTTTGTGCTTCCCTGTCATGTGGATCTTGCAGGAGTCCTCTCAGTTTCTTGCCAGCTCAGCTATATGTTCAAGATGTTGTTTTTCATTGTTCTGAATTTTTAAGTGTTTTTACAAAGAAGGATTCTTAGTTTGCAATATTGCCCAAATTGAAGTTCTTTTTTTCCTTATCTTTATATTTTAAGATTCCCCCTAAAACTCTGGCAATTGATCTTCACAAATTCTGTTTTTTGGGTACCAGAGATAAAATTCGGGACCTTGTGCTTGTGAGGCAGGCACCAGAATCACTCAGTTTAATCCCCAGAAAACATGAATTCTTTAAGTAAATATAGTGGCCCGTTTCTGCTGAGTTCTATTCTAACAATTCCTGTCACCAAAGAAAGCCCAACATTCTTCAGTTAAGAACTGTTTTCAGACACCTAATCATATGTAACAGCAGCAAAAATCAGCTCCAAATAGTGTGAAATACATGGAGTAATGATCTGTGTGTATTTCAGATTTGGCGCCGATATGATGCAGATAGCAGTGGCTTTATATCAGCTGCTGAGCTTCGGGTGAGTGTTGCTGGGTGAAGGGGACTATCACTGGTTGAAGTGCAGCTTTATTATTGGGAATTTAATTAATGTACAGCACGACTGTGATTTCTGTGGCTTAAGAAATATGGATTTGAGTTTGTTACTCAAAACACAATGTATTCATGTTTGGAAGCTTTAGACAATTCAGGTTACATTGCTGATTTTCAGAAACAGGCATAATTGAGTATTTAGGATACTTTGTTTTTCTCACCAGGAGCTATTTTCTGAGTCCCCTGAGATCCCTCTCAACAGTGACAGCTCTGCCATTCTGAATTGATTGCTTACTAAAAGTGTTTTATTTCCTCCTTGAAACAGGCAAACAGGCCTCTGGAGATCTTTGCAGCTTATTTGCTTGCTGAATAAATGTCACTTTTCTCTTGATGTCACAGAACTTCCTCCGAGATCTCTTCCTCCACCACAAAAAGGCCATTTCAGAGACAAAGCTGGAAGAATACACCAACACCATGGTGAGTCACGCAGAGTGATTTCCAGGAGGGTGGCACTCGGCTGGCTTCTCCAACCCTCAGAAAGTCCTTGTAGACTGAATGGGCACAAGAGAAAAATCTCATTGCTGGGGAGCATTCAATCTCAGACTGCATGCATTTATGACAGGTTGCCCACTTGTTTCTGTGGAAACCAGTAAACTCCAAGAAACATTTGCTTTCTAAGCACCTGGCCAGTGACTGTAGTGTTAATCAGTCACGTAGCAACTAGTAAGCATTGACTAGACTGTCAGGACAAACAGATAGATGCTGCTTCCTGCTGCAGAGGTGATGCTCCCCACTGAGTGCACTGACCTTGAGTCTGGAAAGTGACAGATGGAAGAGATATGTCTTTCCTTTGCCACTTACTCGTTATGACCTAGGAAAAGTGTCAAGCTTTGTTTATGTGTCCATAACATAAGACCTAAGAGTCCCTTGTTATTTGGAGGCAAAGGACACTGATGCAGGTAGAACACCAAGCTGTGTGTCTGGGACCGAAATGGAGCTCAGGTTTGCTCTTCCTGTAGGACAGTGGTAGGTTCTTAGGTGATTCCAGGGGCTTCAACAATGAGTATCAAATTGTTTTGGCTGTAACGGATATAGCCAGTCAGAGGTGAATGGGTGCTAACAGGTTGTAGCACAAAGGATGAACACTGCATCCAAGTGTGTTGAGGACCAAATTTGATGAATTTCAAAGCAGTTGAGTACCAAGGTATGACTGTAGTTGTGTCTTCACTGTATTTCACAATCCTCTCATGGCACTGTTGTCCCAAAGGAAGCTAAGACTGTTTCAGCGTGAGCACTTGGCCTCATACTCTTCCTGTCCCTCCCATGATGCCCTTCTTCCAGCACTGCAGAACTGGATCTGGCATCTCCACTTAGTGTGCTCTCATCCCAGTTCCACATTTCAGCTCATCAGATCTGCAGGATTCTTAGTAAGGAAGTGGTTTGCTGACTGAGGCTTACCTGTGCACTTGTGAGATTGTTACATTTGCTGTACAAGGGCTCCTGAGCAGACTGATCTTACTGCGCCTTGCGGTGGAGAGTCAGGACTGTAGACCACTGAGAAGAGAGTGTGTGCTTCTTTCACAACATGAGCCCATAGGTTGGTTGACAGAGGTTTGGAGGTGGCGTTTTCCCACACTGAAACACACTTTAAAGGTCGTGTAACTGACAAATACCAAAGGCACCTGCCGCACTGGAACCTATCACGCCTAGTTTTTAGGCTTGACTCCTTGGTGCGTGATCTGTCCTGGGAAGGAAGTGTTCTTTACCCATGATTATTTATAAATAGCCTGGACAGGAAAAAGGATGATGTCAAGGGGAGAATCAATCCCAGGACAGGATCTCAATTAAGGAAGCAAATTACTTCTTACTATGTCTATTGTTTTAATAGCATGCAATTGATGCTTATTTGCATAAATGATGCTCATTTGAATAAGTTTAAGCACAGCAGTAAAGGTCAACTGCAGGGTCCCCCATAGGCAGGAACCAGCTTCCTGGTCACAGGGTAGTCACTAGGTCCTTTGACTTGAGCTGCAGGAAGCCCTGCAGTAGAATGAACAGTTCAATCAGAAAACTCAATGGGAACAGCTGAAGGCTATTCAAAGAGTTGCTCTTTCTAGTTGAGTATATATAAGTAGTTTTGCATTTTTACAAAATTTATTTTATGTCTTAATTTCTTAATCCTTATTAAGATGATACAATTTAAGGAAATAAATGTTCCCTTCCCCTGTTTTTTACACATCCACTAGCAAAGAGTAGGATGAAGAAAATATGAAAGGATAAGCAAAGAATACAGGAAGCAAAAAGGGAGGGAGAGCAAGGTCAGGCTGAAGACTGAGAAGTGAGTGTTTATACAAAGCCTTCGTAAAGAAGCAGAAGCAACTCACAAAGTTCTCAATTATGAAGTGTTTTCTCCTCACAGGAATCACCTGGAGCCATGAATTAACAACGTCATAGTGTAGGCTGCTTTTCAAATACCATGTGTGTATTTTCCTCACTTTTTCTTCTGCATAATGACATCATTCACCAATCACTCTTAGTGCATTATTTGGTGAATAATTTGATCCTGTGAACCAACCTTGATTAGCAGAGGGCAGTCAGCTGTCGCGCACAGTTCCTCCTTTCAAGTGAAACAGCTCTAAGCTTAGAGCTCCATGTCACAGGGACTTCTGGAAGCACTTTCCTGTTTCAGCTGGGTTTGCAATGCTCCTGCCACCGCGTAAGCCACGGTGGATAAATTAAGTGACACCATGGTTAAAGGTATGTGTGCTCCAGCTCTGGACTCAATTAGCTAATACCTCATCTGGAGGGTAAGTGTAAATGAAAGCTCTTTAGCCCCTCCACCCATTTCCCCTGGAGATTTTGATCCAATGTCTTTGGCTGAGTGCCACACAGCAGGAATAGCAGTACTTTGAACATGCCAGAATATGTCGCATGTCCCTAATTCAGCAGCTCTTGCAGTTCCACCTTCTGGAATGCCTGGATGCTGAGCATAATTTTAACCATTGATTTAGCAGAATATTAGCATTGGATGATACTATTTCAATTTTATTCACTCATAATGTATTGACTACACAAATTGTATAGATTTGTATTTTGCATCTTTAGCTTATTTCCAGTCTTTTTTTGAGCATAAAACCCTTAGATTTTGAAGGCCTGTCTTCACCTCGTATCAATAATATGAAAGAAACTACTCTTTGATTGCTTAATACATTGCAGCTATATTTTTTTCTATATTTCTTCATCTTACTCTTGCCAATCCTTCAAGGTTCAGTTAGATATTGTCTTGCCCTGAAAAGCTCCCAGCACCTTCTTCCATACTAACTCCTAGGATCCCTTCTCCAGGTCCCTGTGGTGCCCATATCCAGCCAGACACCCTAGTCATTCCTCCCCTAAATAGTCATTAAATACTTACTGTGCCTCAGGCACTGTTCAAGTCACTGGGGACTCAATAGGCAAAGGAGAGACTGACAATGAACAGTACACATAATCAATAATAAATTGTGTTGCATTGTGAAAAGAAGCAGAGTTGCAGAGCCTGCTGGGGACATCTGTGATGCAGGGCAGGGCTGTGGGGGTGGGGAGAAGGTGCAATTTCCAGCAGGGCACTCCAGAAAGATAAGAGGTGAGGAAGGACTAGGGCAGAGCTAATGCAGGCCAGGGGTGGGCACACTGGAGATGCTTTGGAGCAGGGAGAAACAGTGAAGCTGGAGCAGAGTGAGCAAGGATGAGACTAACTATGGTCCACACCATGGGCTTCTAGGCGCTTGGGAGAACTTGCAGCTCCATCTGGGTGAGATGGGGCCGACTAGAAGGTCTGAGGCAGAGATGTCACCATCTGGCTGCTGTGTTGAGAAGAGCTTAGATTGGAAAGAACAGAGTGGAAGCAAGAGGACCTGTAAGGGACCCTTGCTGCCACCCAGGCGAGAGGATGGTAGCAGGGGCTTCCAGGTTGGTATAAAGAAGTTTTCAGGATGGAATTGACAGGATTTGCTTATATAATAAGTGAGTCTGGAATGGCACTGACACGATCCATGTGTGGATATGAGGCTGTGCCAGCCTGTGCCTTCTAGAGGGCAAGGACAGCATCTTTTCTCAGCGTGCCAGCCCATTGGTGGGCCAGGCATGTAGTATGCTACTCAGTGCCAGTCAGCCTGAATTCTCCATTCTTCTCGAATAGAAAGCTATGACTAAACTGTAGGAGAACCTGGCCCCACACCTCTGTTATAGCTCTTGCCCCCTGGTTTGCATGCTGGGCTGCAGATTGTATATCTCAGCTTTGAAACACACTTTCCCCAAACGGTTCTTTAAGTCTGAAATTTCTTTTTCTTTTCCCTTAAGGCGGACTCTCCAGGGTGGAGCTAGAAAGGGAGTCCAGGAACGTTGGCTTCAATCTGTGTGATATTCTATTTTCATGGAATAACAACTAATACATATTCTACTTTTTAATATTTTAGTCATAATCATTGTGTCTACTTTATACCCAGCTGATTTTAAAGCATTTTCAAACATCTCACACCAAATCTTATGAAACTCTACCAAATGAAACATCTGAGGATGATAGATTTTTAACTGGTTTAAATGGGCACTGGCAAATTGTAGCACCAAACAAAGGCCACTTAACTGGTCTAATGTGTCTCTAAAGCCTGTGTTTTCAACTGTCACATTGTCTGAACAATGGGATTTTAGGTTGTTGGAAAGAAAACGTTCAAAAGCAGAGTGAGGTCAAGAAGAGATGGCTGGAGGTGAAGCCATCTGGCTGTGACATCTCTCACTCCAAAGATCACAGCTGATCTGGCTGATCTGGCTGGCTAGGCGGATGTCCCCTCCTCCCCTCACCACTCCATGTGTGTCCTTCCCAAAGCTGCATGCTCCATTGAAAAAGATGACCACCTTGGGAGGACCGTTTCCTCACTCAAGGGTGAGCAAGTAGTTGTGCTCCCCTGCTAGATCCTCCAAACTCTCAAGGGAAGATGGCAGTCCTGGGAAGTAAGGGAAGAATCAGATAAGACTAAAGTCAAAGTGAGGGAGTATGGATTGTCTGGATACCTTTAAATATGAAGGATACAACAGGATTTATTACCTAGAAAAAAAATTTTTCTTAGCATGAAGTCCTTAATAATCCAAAGAATTGACATCTTATTGAAAACCAAACAGAAAACAAATTAATGAAAGGCAATGAGAAATAGGAAACAACATGGTTGCTTTGGAGAAGAGAGGAACTGCCCATTCAGCTGGAAAAGGCGAGGGAGAGAGAGGAGTGAATGGTGCCTGCACACAACCCCAATGGCTCTCGTTCAGACATCAGAGATGGGGGCAGGGAGGAGTTAGGCAGTGCAGTTTCTGGCTCAAAGGTCTTGGCACAGCATATAACAGCTTGGCACCCTGAGTTGGTGGAGCTGTTCTCTTCATAACCTCCAGGCTTAAATATAAAGAATCACCATCTGGCAGCATCTTACAGCTGGATGTTCAGAGGTGAAGAACCTTGTGAAGTGTAAGTTCTGATGACATAGAGTTTAGATCCCTCAGTCTAGTTCTAGGATCAGAGATGTCTTGTCCATTGACCGAGATATTACAATTAGTTTGTGTCTGTTTCATGGCTAAAACCTCATAGCTCTTCTGCTGAGGTATGCTGCAGTTAAACACTCATTTTTGTTTGAAATCGTCTCCTGAAACTAGGATCATGACTAATAAAACTGCTTGAGAAGCCCCTTGTATCCTCTTTATGCACTGAGATGATCGCTGAGGAGAGCTGCTGAGTCTCCACGCAAAGACTTGGGTTTGATCAGGCAGGTCCTGTCCTGTGGAGCAACATTTCCAGCTCCTGAGTTTGATCAGACGGTGAAATGAGTTCTGAGATGTTGGCTAATCTTCTTCATTCTTCGCTAAGTTGCAGAGGAAACCATACTTTCCAATGAACAGATTTTAGAACAAGACTATTGACTTCTTTAAAGACTTCTTTCTTAGAGACCTTTAAATGAACTTTAAGAAATCAATTTTCTTGAAAATGACTTGTACATCCTGGGCTCTAAGTGACTCACCCAGTGTGAAATCACATTACTGCTCCTTTAATGACTTTTTATTGAGCAAGGAACGTAGTCAGGTAACACTGCATTAAAAGTTCTAAGATTTAGCCCGAAATACCTAAGTGATGGTACCTACTAAATGGATTCAAATTGACTTGAATAAAGACTGACACATTTGAAAACTCTGAAGTGTGACTAATGAATGGGTCATACCAAACAGCCAATCAGAAGAGAGAAGCTGAGGTCTGCACAGGTTGTCTTATCTTGATTCCTAATCAATGTTCTGGACAAGGAAGGAAATAAAATATTGTTGTGACCTTGAAGCAGGATGTGCTGCGAGTGGTGGGCAGGTGATGATTAGCTGTCTGGATAGATTACTGGATAGCATTTAGTTTGACAAATGTACGCAGATACCTCTGGGAGATATTAAGTTCATGTAACAAATGAGAGTGCAGAATGTGATATATTGTAAAGGGAGTTATACAAGGTTAACCTGGCCCCAATCCTGTGTTCTGGGCTTGATTCTCATCCTTCACACCTGGATTAAAGTAGATGGATTCTGGGTCACTCCCCCCCTAGATGAAGGCACGCACCTTCCTGAGCCAAACCAACCTGAGACAGGTAAGGGCTTCATCCCCTTGGAACTCCCTGTGTTGTTCTACCGGGGGTCTAAACTGTCACTGAGCTTTAAGATCTAGTTAAATACTGACAATCTCCACTTTATATTCCTGCTCAGACCATTTTTCTGAGCTCCCTGACTGTGCTCAGATCTGTATCACATTGTCAAGAGGTGTCTCAAGCTTAGTATGTCCAAAATGAGACCCTGAACTTCACTCACTGACCTGTTCCACTGAAGTGAACTTGATCATCGAGATTTTTCAAGGCAAAACTCTTGAAAGCATCCTTAATGCCCCTTTCTCTATCACTCCATATCTAATCAGCCAATCCTACTGGTAATATATTATTTCACTTTTTGTTGCTATAAAAAATATCTCCTTTAAAAATTCCTTTTAAGGAAAAAAAACTGCTCATAATCTTTTCCAGAAATATTGTTAAATAAAAAAAGCAAGTTGCAAAACAGTATATAGAATATGGTTCTCCTGGAAAAAATGGTAGGTAACGCATGTGTGTGCACATACTAAGTTTCTGGAAGGATACATAGGATTGTTTGAGTGGACATTACTTATAGAACAGGCAATGGAGGGACAGTACTCTTCCTGAAGGATATTTGTGTATTTTTTCACTTCTGTTGATTATCCTACTCTATTGATCAATTACCAATTGTTTAAGAAATTAGACAACAGTTGTGCTTTAGGTCAATTGTTTCAGAAACTATCTCCTGAAGATAAGTTAATACTAATCCAGTAGTGATTTTAGATAAATTTACATTTCACAATAAGTCTTAAACCTATCAATACTTGAAAAGTTATATAGAAACATATTAAACAATCTAGAGAGTTCTGGGCAATTTAAACCTTAAGATGTATCTTACCTGAGAAGGGAACTACCAATGACAAAATTTCAAGGAGTTTGTCAGTGCACATTATTTTATTATATTATTATCCATTTCTTGGCACACATATCACACTTTCACTACTTAATTTTCCCACTGCTGGGCCCCAATATTTGACACCCACAACTTAAAAGATGAGAGGTTAATTTAGTTGATGATATCAGGGGATTCAATCCATGATAATTTGGCTCCAAGGTAAAAACATCATGGCTGGAGGGTGTGGTGGGACAAAGCTACTTGGTTCACGGTGGCTGAGGATGAGGACAGGGGAGTAGCATCAGAGAGGAGGGAGCCAGAGACTAGACATAAACCCTAAGTTTACACCTGCGTGACCCCAGACACACCCAGACATATGCTTCAGTCTCCTGGGTGGCTCCCAAGCCAATCAAGTTGATGCAGTCAAGCTTACTTGTCACAGTGTCTGCTCACAGTTTGACTGGAAAAGATGAGCTCTGAGCATGAGGCTGGGAAAGCACCACTAGAGATGTGACTGTGTGGGGAGGTTCTCACAGTCTTGTAGCTGCCACTCTTCAGATGGGAATCCTACTCCCAACGGCCATAGCCACTAAGGAATGAATTAGTGTCAAGAGGTGGGGAAATACTGAGAACTATGTTTCTCTTAAGGCAGCAAATTTTGGGTGACTACCACATGCAAGTTGTTGTCCTAGGCACTTGGGACGTATCTAAGCTTAAAAAAAGATCTTGTCTAGCACATATCAGCATTTCGTCTGCATCCTATCTGTGACTATGGGCATGTTACCACCCCTCTGTGCCCCTGTCTTCCCCTTCTCAGGGGGAGAAGAAGCAGCCTGTGGGTAAGGAGGCTGGTGAACCCCAGGGGGACACCCATCCTCAAATACCACCCACACAGTAGGTGGAGCTGCATGTGCTGTTGATGTTCAAATGTATAAAAATATGTCCTGTGTTTTAAGAGATTCTGTAATGTACATGTTTGATGCCAGTGTTGTGGGGAAATGAGCTTTCAAATTCACTTCAAATATAAACTGATTTGGACAGGGGAAAATGATAGAAGATTGGTGTATTTTTTAACGACAAAAATCTGTTAGATATATTTATAGATTATCTTGCTGCTTTTCTCCTTGAAGCTTCCTTGTATAGATATGTTTAGAGATATTCTGCAGCCTGAAAGTGTTGTGACATCACCGAATTCATTCACATTCCAACTCAATTATGAAAATTAGTGCATCTCCTCAATTGTGCCTAAAACAATCTAGTCTTCCCAGTTTGTGCTTAGTCAGACATTTTTAACTCTGAGTGCTGTTTTGCAAAACGAGTGTCTCATCTAATAATGCAATCAAGGTTTTTTAGGTGTGAATGAGTCTCACCCTGAGAGGAGAAGCCCAGCTCAGTTCCTTGCCTTCACTGAAACACAAGAATTCTTCCTTACTCTAAAGGGAGTGCTTTAGGCTTTTAAGCCCCTAGACTTGATTATTGATGTGCTCTGTGGGTGCTATAAAATAATTCAGAAAGTTCTGAGTCAAAAACCAATATTCTAAGCTTGTAATCAGTATGCAAAATCCCACTATACTTGTCAGAAACTGATGGTTACTTCTGATATTCACCAAATTGTTGTGGGTTTCCTTACCAGGACATAGTAGGGATGTACTGCTCTCCCCTTTGAAGGTAGGGTGTGGCCAACAATTTGCTTTGAATAATGACATTTCAGTCACCAAGTATTTACCATTCTCTCTTTTTGTCATGGAAGCCAAGAATGTTGCCAGAAAATAACTACTTTGTCACTCTGAATCCCAGAATGCGGAATATATAGAGTAGCTCCCAGCCAACCCTGTATTCTCATATAATATGCGCACAAAGTGATCTTGCATTGTGCTAAGCTACAAGATTTATGGTACTTAGTGACTATGACCATCCCAGCACAGAAACTACGATGCTATTCATTTTGTAGCAAATACCAGTATCCCCCAAGCAAATGTGTTCCTCAGCCAATTACAGGTAATACAGAAGTGCTTTAATAACTTTCAAAATGAATTCCTGCTAGAAGTATTTCTTGTACCCATTTTCATTTCTGAATTTCAGATGAAAATCTTTGACAAAAATAAAGACGGCCGGTTGGATCTCAATGACCTGGCAAGGTGAGTGGCAATAACACCATGGATTTGGAAAGATCTTTCTAGGGGTTTGATGATAAATGACTTAAATTGGAGATCTGGTCTCCCCTGGATTCCTGCAAACTACGTACATCTTACCACGTAAACTTCAGTAGTTCTGAGTCTTTGGGCTGACAGAGCCCTTTGTGAAGATAATGAAATTTCTATCTCCCCACATGCACAATGCACAAAATTTTCACAAAGTTTCATGGGTGGGTCATAAGCAGATTCTGCGCTTTGAGGTCGGACATTCAAGGTGCCATATTAGGACCCCGTAACTCCATTCCCTGGCCTCAGGAATATCATGCAGTTAGTTCAGGACAAACTAACAACTGAGCCCAACTCCAGCTCAGTACGCTCTGGTCTTTCAGCACTGGGTTATCTTTGGATCAAGTACCAGAGAGTAGTGAAAGAGGAAGAGAGAAAGGAGGAGGAGAAGATGAGGATAAGAGCCAGTGAGGCCCTGTGGACAAAAATGCTTCTGTGAGTCTGGTGTGAGATATGTGATTGGGTATCACCCTGTGTGTCAGGCCACTTTTTGTTGCTATAATAAAATATTCAAGGTCGACTAACTGATAAAGAAAAAGAGTTATTTAGCTCACAGTTTTGGAGGTTGTATGTCCAAAGAGCATGCCACAAGTCCTGACAAGGGGCCCTTTGGCTATATATTGTATGTGTATATTTCTGTCTGTCTTTATACCTACTATATAAAGCCACTAGCATTCAACATGGGGCCAGATCAAATCTAATCATTTTCCAAAGGTAGCACCTGTAAACAACATAATTGAATTGAGAGTCCGCTTTTTTAATTCTGTTAACCAAGATCTTAAGATTAAATTCCTGTGTGAGTTCAGAGTTGGATCAGTGGGGGGGGGGGGCAATCCTGATTTAAAGTGTAGTAGTATTCTCATCACTGCTGATTGGCCCAAAACAACCAATGGTTGTATGCAAAGAGGAAAGTCTGAGCAGGTGGTCAGATTTGGAATCACTGGGTCCAACATTCATGGCTATAACTGTAGCCCTATTGGAGAGCAATTATACATCCAGGTGCCACAGGATCGGGCTGGGGGGCAACTGTAAACTGGATGAGACAGGACTTAGGGTGGTAGCAGGTGTGGCTGGAACAGAAAAATTGCAAGGACTGAGGAGGGTTTGTTTTCAATGATAAAAAGGTAATGTGACCATGTTCCAGCAGGTCGAGGTTTGGTCTGGTTGCTGATTCTACCTGTGCAGACTGAGTGTTTTCTTGGCAGCTACTTAAGCCAGGTTTTGAGGGGTCTGTGTGAAAAAGGGCACGCCAGGAAGAGTCACTGCTTAGTAATGACCGTGGCCTTGATGCCAGCACACAGAAGGAATTCCATCCATGGCTCCTGGGAGCTTTGAGGTAGCCAGTGTGTCCTCCACAGCTACTTCCCCTAGGATTTGACCTTGGTCACTTTGATGATGAAGAGACCAGGAAAAAAGAGATAAAAGTGCTTCTCCCACAAGCCCAGGGCATGGGGGGTCTGGGTCCTCCAGTGTTGCCTCTGGCTGGGTCCCAGGATCTTTTGTCTCTTATATTCTAGGTTGTGTCATCTGTAAAAGGATTCTGCTAACCTCTGCTTTTAATGGAATGTTTAATCCATATACATTTATCAGATTTGCCATACAGTGGGGTTTTTTATTTGCCATTTCATCATTGGTTTTCTATGGGCTTTTTCTCTTTTTCCTTCCTACCTCATTCATGTTAAGTAGATTATTTTTAATGTCCTATTTTAATTTCTTCATTTTTTTGAGTTATTATTGGCTCACTGGGGTATTTAATACCTTAGTTTAGGATGATCTAATTTGGGATTAATACTAATGTAATTTCAGCATGACACTAAAACTTTGTTTCTGTGTAGTGTAGAACTTTCCCTCCTCCTTTGTGTTGTTCAAATTATATCATTATATGCCTATCAGTATAGATTTTCTTTCTCTTTCTCCATCCATTCCTTTTATCCTTTGTACTTTTTTCTCTGTCTCTGTCTCTCTATCTCTCTCTTTTGAGATAGGGTCTCCTTGTCTTCCAGGCTGGCCTGAAACTCCTGTGCTTAGGGTATCTTCCTGCCTCAGCCTCCTGAGTAGCTGGCACTCTGGGTATGAACCACAATGTCTGGCTCATAGATTTTAATTATTGCTTTATGAAGCTGACTTTTAGGTGAGATAGCAAAAAATGTCACAAATAAAAATGCATTTATGTTAACTTTCATATTTGCTTATTTAATTACCCTCACTGGGATTATTTCTTCATGTGGATTCACATTTCTGTGTAGAGCCTTTTCATTTCGGGCTGAAAGACTCCCTTTAATTTTCATTCTAGGATATATTTATTAATTATGATGGCTTTTGCTTTTCAATTGCTTAGAAACATTTCAAAACTAACTTCATAAAGTCTGTATTCTTTGTTATGAGCTCTTTTGCTCAGCCTAATGGTCAGTTCACGATTGGACAGAGATTTTAAATACCTGGAACCAACAAGTCTCCAGACTTTCCTAAGGCGTTCTGTGCATGTGCTGGGCCACGGCATTCATTGTTATTACCAAGAGTCGGCCATTTTGCTTTTTGTTGTGTGTGTGTTTTTATTTGTTTTTTTGGTTCAGAATCAGCACTCCCCAAGATTGCTCCAATATTTTCTAGAGTTCTGAAGAGTTATTCTGACTACTCTTTTCCCTTTTCCCATTGTTTTTAGGGAAGAAAGAATTTTCACAAGCTCGTACTCTGCCAGTTTCCATTGAGTTTTTAATCATCTCTCTATGATAACTACTAATCTCTCTGAAAAACTTTCTCCATTACTCTGTTTTCATGATGTAGGAATTCTGATATTTCAAGCACCTCTTCTGTTCTCCAGGGGAATCTGGAAGGTGCTTACCCTTCCCTCACATGCTATGAATTTACTTGTAAGTGACAGCAGATAAGGCATCATGTGGATTTGATTTATTTTTTCCTATTTAGGATTCTGGCTCTTCAGGAAAACTTCCTTCTCCAATTTAAAATGGATGTAAGTAGTGACATTCCTCCAGATGGGTTTATATAATTTTTATTTCTCTGTGCATTTGGAAAGGAGGGAAGAAAGGAAGACATCTATTGTCTTTCTCTTAACTAATTTAGAGACTAACAA
Source organism: Petromus typicus (assembly GCA_004026965.1). Taxonomy (NCBI): domain Eukaryota; kingdom Metazoa; phylum Chordata; class Mammalia; order Rodentia; family Petromuridae; genus Petromus; species Petromus typicus. The sequence goes on along the minus strand of PVIR01011949.1, from coordinate 12,329 downwards.
AGTTCAGAGTGGAGCCCAGGGCTCTCAAAAGTCATTGGCTCAGTTTATACAAGTTGTCCTTGGGAGAACTGTCTGGAGCCGGGTGACAGAATATGCTCTCCACACACAGGCCAGCTCCACTGAAGAAAGGAAGCGGGATTTTGAGAAGATCTTTGCCCACTACGACATTGTAAGTGTCTCCCCGGGTCAGGGTGGCTGTCATCACAGGCAGCCTGCTTCACCCTGTGGGGTCATCTGCTCACTAAGAGTCATCTCACGCGGTGCTGCTCGGCCAACCACCCTCCACATCTCTAGGTCATTTCTGAGAACTAAATGAGAATGAACAAAATAGTATTTATGTTAGAAAAGAAAAAAAATCACAATAAAATTTTTTCTCCTTCTATCAAAACTCAAAGTTTCTTCTTATAGAACTAAGACACATTTATTAGTACTATGCTCAAAAACAAAAACAAAGATATCCCAACATCCAGCCCAAGAAACAGAGGCAAGACCACACATTTTTGACATAATAATAACACTATTTTTCTGTACTATCAGCTATTCATTCATTCTTTACAGGAGAGAAAATAGTAATTCCAAAGCATCAAATTTGACAGAGCTAGCATTTTTTGAACAAGATAGGATAATGTGATTAAAAAAAATAGTAAGCAGAAAGTTAGAAAGGGTCCTAGGAAACAGCTTCTTGAAACTGGTCAAACTAAATATCTGTGTCATATTCTGAACGGAGAAGGGGATCCCCCGGGAAAGTGACATAGAGCATTGGCTCTGTGACCAACCTGGCAGGTTTGATTACAGCTTATCAGCCAGGTGTCCTGTGTAGGCTTCTACATCTGGATGTACCTGCGCTTTGTTTTCCTTATCAGGAACATTAGCGTGGTAAAGACAGCTGGAATATCTGCCTAATGGAGTTGTGCTAGGAATTAAAGAATTCATGTTTGTAAATGTTTACAAGAGTGTCTGGCCTACATCAAATACTACACAAGTGTTTGGTATGAGAGTAGAATTTTTAAAATTATATGCTAAAAGTTCAATATTAAGAAAACATGAAGAAAATAAATGAACTTTAGAGAAGAATTTATAATATTTTAGCATGTTTTAAATTTTTTAGGCTTTTGTATTGGAGTGGATTATAACATGGGTAGAAGAAAATAAAGGGCTTATATACCAATCAAATGATTATTCTAATATGCTTCTGCAACACAGTCTTCTTTGATTTAAATTCTAATTTTAACAGTAACCAATCATTTACTAAATCACAAGACAAAATTTAAACATATCAATCTCTCCTTCAAAGAATCAATAAAACATAATTAACAACTTATCTGCATGGAAGTATAATATTAGGGAAATAAAATCAACCTTTGTCATATTAAATCTATTTTCAATAGCAATGGAACTCAAAATTATTGTTTCTTGTTTGATCATGTGGAATTACTTACAATTAATTCATGAAGAACATTTGCATCCTGCATAGAGGACCTGTTGGAATGTGCCCTTCCAAAGTCAGTTTGTGATTGTAAAGAACACTCATTTGGTGGATTGGCCTAACAAGGGATACTCTGGTGATTGGATATTTTTATCTTTCAGAGTAAAACTGGAGCCCTGGAAGGCCCGGAGGTGGATGGGTTCGTGAAAGACATGATGGAGCTGGTGCAGGTGATTTCTGGGGCTAGTAGATTATTACTATCACAAGCCAGAGTCCCTGTGTGATGGGTTCCATTGTTTGTTTGTGGGAACCAGAGAAAAATGCTATAATAGAGTCTATTTAAGACCTTTGAGATTCTGTGCAATCCAACAAATCTCACTTGCTTTCCTAAGATTACCTGAGTTTTGATTACACAAAGTCACTAGAGAAGCACATATTTATCATCACTGAAATCACTTACTTCACCAAAATGGTGGGGTACCACTTTATACCTTATTGTTTTATTTTTTAATTCCAGAAATTCCTTTCTGATTTGGTTATTAAAATAATTACAGTTATAAATTTACTTTCATTAAAAATCTCATATATGAGGTTCTAATTTTTTATTTAGGGGCTTCTTTAACACCTCCCTTGAGATGGTCATGCTACTTATGTTACTTCAGATATACTTAAAATGATATCAGGGTTGGGGCTGAATCACTTTAAGTAGGAAGACAATGCTTTATTCATTTATTTTTAATAAACTGACTTTATTGGAACATTTTAGGAATATGTTATGATCACATTACTCATTGAGAATTTGTAACTGTACATAAGGTATCTTGATTCTCATTTTTCCTACTCCCCTACCTTCCCGACAACCTTCCATCATCCTCATGAACATAACCCTCTTTCCTTTTTTCCTATTTACCATCACATTTTTTCTTTTCTTCTTTGCTTTCCCCAGCCCCACCTACTTACTGTTTCCCTTTGAACATTTTCTTGCTATTTCACAATACCTATCATACATTTTAGGGGGGTAATGTTTTAAAAAGGTGTCTCCTGAGACCATTGCCTGGGTGCATAATCTGGTTAAACAGAAAATTTCCAACCCTTCCTTTGCCATGGGGCTCTGTTTTACCATGAATTTAATATTTTTTATCTTTGGCGATTTTACTATCTTCGTTTGTGTCCTGGTCTCTCAGACAACAATCAATAAGAGCAATCATTATTCACTGCTTTTGGAGTTCCTGAAGCTTTACAAATCTGAGTGAAATGATGTAGTCATGCCACAGAAAAATGTTCAGGTGTCAATTTTTGCATAAATCTCTAGGATGTTCACATGCAGTGAATGAGGAGACACAGTCTAAATTCTTTCTGATGAGCACTTGGGATAATGGAACCACCTTCTGTGATTCCATCTTCACTAGGCGCTTAATTTTGCTTTCTTGCCTGAGTTGTTGCCCCTGTTGGAGATGCCACAGCCTTAGGTGCAGCCGGAATAACTGATAGATATTTGTGTAGCCTCTCCTTGTGGACTGATTGCTAACAAAAATCTCATTTTTGTCATCTTCTATTTAATGCCAAAATGACTTCTGTAATAGGAACTAATCAGGTAGCTGTGGGGATATTAATGCAGCATGGCAGAAGGATTTGCTAAACTGGAATTTAATTTGCTTTTGATGCCATGAATGGGACGGGGAGGCTGCTTAGAAGAGCCGCCTGGCCTCCTCTGCCCAGCAGAGCCAGGGCAGGAGTGCTTCCCTGTGAGGCTGGGGCTTCACATGCTGGCAGACCCCAGGCAGAGTCCGGCCTCCTGTACCACACCACGTTACGCATGCGTGGTGGAGCAGCCAGTGCGGATGCCTCGCAGGTGAGCAATCCGTCACCAGTGGCGCTTCCTTCTGAACTTGTTAAACGAACTTTTCCCAATCTAATGTGATTGCTCCTGAGAAGCTTCTCCGGCGTCCCTTCTGCCAGGCTGTGAGAGGCAGCGGGGCACCTGAGCAGCTGGGCTCTGGCTGAGCTGAAATCCGTCAAAGACACAGGAGCAGCGGCTCTGAGGTGCTGTCCTGATGGCCCCGTCCGAACCTCTTCATTTAACACCTCATTGTGGTCCTGGCCTCCCTGCTTCTGTGGGACTGCAGCGGCAGCAAAGGGGTCTCTCTCTGTGAGTCCCCGCCATCTAAAGCCTGAGTCAGATGCGTTCAGTATCACAAAAGCAATTTACCTCCTTCTCCTCCCCTGCCAAAAAAGCTCCAAAAACATACATGGGAGTTTATTAGAAAGGTTCTCCTCTGAAGTCAGACAGCTGAGGCTGAAAATCTATACTGTATCTTTTCTAGCTTTTTCTGGATCTTTCTTATTTTTTCAGATTTCTTAAAAAATATTACTGCATAATTTGAAGGAGAAGATAAAGGGATGATTATAAATTGAATCGAACGTTCTTGTCATTTTTTTCTTTTCACACAAAAGAGCCAAGGGATAAATAAACAGCTATCTAGAATCTATTTTAAAAAGCAACTATCAGAGCACGCCATGGAGTCAGCAGGGAAATGGCCCAGTTTCTAAGTTTGTAGTCTTGGATCAGGTTTCTCGATTGCAGTAATAACCCTGAAGCAAGCCTATTGTATATCCTTTTTAATTTTTGGAAATCATATTTTATGCATCTGTCAACTTTGTATTAACAAGATTATTTGGTTTCCAGAACATCCTAATTCCCACCTTCTGCAAACAGCACCTAAACCTGTCCTGTGCCAATCTCAGGAGATTGTAAATTGCTGAGGAAATAATTTTTTAAAAAATCACTGTATTGAGATACAATTAACATTAAAAAAACCTGTAGATATTCACTGCTTGGAGATAAGTACATACCCATGAAGCTCTATCTTTGCCTTTAGAATTGCTTCTTTTCCAAATATTTTATTTATTTGTTTTCTGGTATCAGGGATTGATCTCAGGAGCTTGCATTTGCCAGGCAGGCGTAGCAGCGCTGAGCTACATCCCGGCCTTGTCATCACCTTTAGTGTTGCAAAGTCATCTTTCACTGCAAGTTTCTTCAGGTCCTTTCACTTTTTGTTCCTGTTCCTGCTTTGTTTTGTTTTCTCTTTTGTGGTAAGAGCAGTTGACATAGCATCTACTCTCTTAGCAAAATTGTAAGAATACAGGGCCAGGAATTTAGCTCAGTGGTTCCTGTGCCTGCCTTGAAAGTGCAGGGGCCCAGGTTTGATCCCCAATAACCACATACAATGCCAGGTGTGGAGACTCACACCCACCAGCAATCAGAACAACATACCACAGTGCCAGGCATGGTAGCTCACACCTGCCAGCACTTTGGAGGCAGAGGCAGGAGGATTTCTGTAAGTTCAAGGCTGAGCTGAGTCCTACCTTGAACTACAAAGTGAGACCCTGTCTCAATATATATATATATATATATATATATATATATATATATATATATATATGAATACAATGCAGCATTGTATAATATTTTACATAAGTTTTTGTTTGTTTTGGTACTGGAGATTGAACCCAGGGCCTTTGCACCAAACTACATCCCCAGCCCTTTCTCTTTGGTTTTTTATTTGAGACATGGTCTTGCTAAGTAGCTCAGTTGCCCAACTTGGAGTAGAACTTGTGATCCTCCTGCTTCAGCCTCCTAGAGTTCTAGGATTACAGTCAAGGGCCACCAAGCTCAAGTGCACAAGGTTTTTAAGGGCCTTAGGTTCATTGAGCATAGCACAACAACTGACATGAGAATCTACAGTTTAAGGGTGGGGATTTAGCTCAGTGGTGCCACTGCCTCCTTTGTAAGTACCACGTGAGTTCAGTCTCTTGTACCACAAAAAAAAAAAAAAGAAAGAGAGGAAGGAAGAAAGAAACTACAGTTTAAACTAGAAATATAAAGCCAAGAAATTCAAGATCTCCAGGGAGGAAAACTGGGAGAATGAGAAGCCAACTACATAAACGTGCAGCCATAGATGACACTGATGTCTGGCTGAGGTAATTAGAGCTGCTTCCATCCCAGGCCTCCCTAAAATTCACTCTTCTCCCTGACAGGCACCATTTGCTTTCTCTGCTGTTGACAGAAGGACAGCTGGCAAAAGGCAATAATACCTATCCTAAGGCTCAGATTTAACATGTGCCCCTAAGGTAGCCTTGGGCATACATGTTACTTAAAAAAAAAAACCTATACTTTGAGACAAGTTTTCACTAGGTAGCTCAGGCTGGCCTCCAACTTGCAGTGATTCTCCTGCTTCAGCCTCCTGAATGCTGAGATAACAGGCATGCCACATGTCAGACTTACTATTTACTTTTTAAATTTTATTATTTATTTATTTAGTTAGTTAGTTAGTCAGTTATTTTTGAGACAGGGTCTCACTTTGTAGTTCAGGCTGGCTCTGAACTCCCTATGTAGCCCAGGTGAGCCTCAAACTCCAGCAGTCCTCCTGCTTCTGCCTCCCAAGTGCTGGGGTTACAGGCATGAGCCACCACCCCTGGCATTGTTGTATATGTTTACTGAGGATCGAAGTAGGGGCCTCGTGCTTGCAAGGGAGGCACTGGAACCACTGAGCTACATCTCTGGCCCCCAACTTCTAAAATTTTAAAAATTATACATGCATTCATCATCCAAGATTTTATTCATCATAGAGAAAAAAAGGGGAAAAAAAAAACAAACCACAGGGAAGTCTCTATCAGACTCACCGTGAACTGACTTTTCTTCCACATATATCTTGTACACAGCTGAGATTGTACCAAACTAACATTTCCTAGTCACAGTCATGCAGTGATCACCTCATAACCCCTGTGGACACTTTGCAGTACAGGTAAATGTCCCTCTGACAGTCACTTGGCTGCTTGCTATATGTGACTGAAAGTAGCACTGCGCATAAATCTTTCTCTGTATTTGGCCTCTTCCTAAGTAAAGGGGTTTATACATGTTAGAATCCATACTACCCAGGTTTCAGCAAGCTTTGGAAGAGGAGGTGTGTGCCCGGGTCCCCCTTTGGTCCCCTTTTCTACCTTGGCCTGACCTTCCTTCACTACCCAGAGAGCTGCTGGCTTAGTTCAGGCGAGTCTATCCGTGAGGGCAGCAGCCTGGGCTACACAGGCTTCTCGCCATGATGCTGCTGCTTAACACGCTGCACTCTCAGATGATGGACAGCTCCACAGAGGGACGGGCAGGAAGGAGGCTGTGCAGGCCCCGAGCGCACGTCTCACAGGGCTCTGGGTGCCTGGCCTGCACAGTGCGAAGGCAGCAGCACAGCTGCAGAGGGTTTTTCTGGAAGACCTTCAGAGAGAAGTTCTGCACACTTCTCTGCTCTCAGCACGTGCTTCCACTGTCCCGCACCGTGGAGGAGTCCCTGCTTGGCACTCTGTAACAGAAGAAACATGGGGCAGGACAGGCCCTGGACTCAAGATTTATAATCAGTGGTTTGGTTTGCCTTATCTGAGGAGAGCTGGAGCATGGGATAGGGATCACACCAGATGATAGGAGGGCAGGGTCATTTATTAACGCCACGGATGGGGATGAGACCCCTGTTGCAGGGTGAGCATTCGTCAGTTGTCCCAGATTTACCCCCACACTTTCCTCTTAGAGGGATGAAGACATGGTTAATTTTTTTATATGAAGAGCTATAACGCAGTGTAATCCTGCCTGAATCAGTCCTCGGCCTGGCATGGACAGCTGTGTGACAGTGGAGGGTTGATTCCTCTCTCTGTGCTTAATTTTGCTCATCTGTAAATTAAAGTTGAAGGTAGGTATACCACTTGTGCTTACTTGAAGACTATAGTTAATAAGTGCAGAGCCCATGGGTCAGGGCCTCACTGTACTTATGCTGGGTACTTGCTATTAAGGCTGGAGCCCTAATGACTCTGGCGATTTGTCTTCAGTGACAAATGATGTTCTGAACAGTGGTGTCCAGTTTTCATAGAGAGGTAACCAGTATTAAAAGCATGACTCAGAAAGAACTTCCCTTTCCATCTTTATGCCTTATCCTAACCTCATCTCTGTCACTCACACACCAAAAATTTTGCTTACTTATTTGAAAAAAGTAATTACTCTGGCAGCAAACAAAGCCAAGTATTGTTCACTTAGAGTGAGACAAAACAATTTAGAGTAGTGGAATGAGGTACATGTACTGGCCAACTGATTCTTGCTCCTGTGTGAATGACTACCACGGAGTCTGAGGAGAGTGAGGATTGGGATACTGGGGTGGGCACAAGTAACTAGTGTTGGAACAGACGTTTGCTGAAATACAAACATCCTCAATTTGCAACTGTCTAACAAATGAGCTCCATACATCAAGTTGCAGAGTCCCGGACCAGCCATATGTCGCTGTGCTTCCCAGCGCCCGCCATGCTTGGTCAGCCCAGCTAAGAGAACTTGTTGGTGATGTGTTGTATCTGAGCTTATAGCCTGATCCTCTGGAGACCTTTCACAGAGAGGGGACTGGACCCAGCCCGTCTCCCTGCTGTGCCAACTGCTCCCACTTCCTGCTGCTCTTTTCTCTTCTTTCTTCATAAAACCTGCTATCAGGGACAGACGCAGTGTCCGTCATTTCTCAGTTGCAAGTGTTAACCATTCAGTGTGAGTGTGGCTGATTAGTTGAGTCACGATGAGTTTTGCCCCCCTTACCAAGGATTTTTCAGAGGTTTCTTTGGAGGTGACAGATCTGTGGGGCAGAGCTGGGACTTGGGAAGTGTGTCTTAGAGCCCTTAAACTAGACCCCTGCAGACAGCCATGTTCTCTAGCCACTCATAAAGCCTCATCAGGCGTTAAGTGCCTCGGCAACCTGACTTGCTGGGCTTTGCTTTACAGCTCGGGCAGTGGCAGGGGGCCAGCCTTTCTCCAGATGGGAAATAGTGGAACGATCACTTAATTGGCGTCAGAAGCTTTGGAAGCCCCATTTCTCTAGCTTCACAGTTTGCTTAAGCTCTCCCTGGGCCTAAGCTGTAAAAGAGGTGTCATTATTTACCTCCTTGTGTTGCCGGGGGGGTTAAATAAGAGCTTCTAGGGAGAACCAATTAGTTCAGGCATTGCGAACCGTGGCAGCTTTTGTTTGGGCTTACTGTCTTTTCCTAGCTCACATGCTTCCAATTCCTACTGAGCCTCTAAAGTTTCTCTTGGCAAATGTCCTAGGCCCCCAGCTCAGCAACAGGTTTTAGTTCGATATTCATGCTTTGTAACCCATTTATCTGGAGGCAAAGAAACACCCTACAGGAAGCTAATAAATGTGTCTTTTCTCATTGGTTCAAGCCAAGGAAGAATTTGTGAGCACGGTTTCTCTTCTTTGGGGTTAAATGTCTGTATTTCAGTTGTTAGTAAGACAGGAAGCCTTGAAAAACTGTAGGGAAGTGACGTGGAAATACTGGTAGAAGTCTTTTTTTGTCTGAAGGAATATGGTGAGAAATGAAGCTGTTGGCACAGGAGTTGTCCTTACCAACACTGTGTGGGAGGGAAGAGAGGGTAGGCCCTTCCCTTCACAGAGGGCAGGACATTCTCTCAGTTTAGAGGGCAGTAACAGATGGGACTGCCAGTGCCTGGCACGCTGACAGGGTCCTTTTGTCATCCTCAGCCCAACATCAGCGGGGTGGACCTTGACAAGTTCCGGGGGATCCTCCTGCGTCACTGTGACGTGAACAAGGATGGGAAAATCCAGAAGTCGGAGCTGGCTTTGTGTCTTGGGCTGAAAATCAGTCCCTGATCTTCATGGCTTTGCCACTCACCTGTGCAGTGTTGCCGTGCTCCTGCTGTCGGAATCGTGTCTGTGCTTTGCCACTCGGGACCCAGCGGGCAAACTCTTCCACCATAGCTTGCTGTTCTCGGGGGGACCCTGAGGCCCCTTCTGGTGGCAGGCATGGCATGGTCCTCCTCACTGAAACCCCGAGGCAGTGGCTGTGTCCTGTTCCCTTGACCCTGGGTTTTCCTGTCCCCCTCATGATTCAGTGACCGGCCAGCTTGCTCTGCTACTTTTCCTTGCCACCAGGCGGCAAGGATGGCTGGGTCCATCCATCCCTGGTCTTCTTATGGGCTTTGTGCTGAGTGTGAGTGTGTGTGGCATCCATGGTAATTCTATAACTTCTGCAAGTAGATTGTTATGTGGAAATAAATCTGCAGTTAAAATCAAAGATGTACTGGTAATGGCTTTTGTGATTTCTGCGACGTTTTCCCTGATGGCATAAAAGAAAAATACACTAACTTGGGGTTAGAGGGGGAGAGAGTGAACCCAGGGAACAGCATGGAGGCAAGAGCTTTTAATGATGCCTTTTTAGTGGACCAGAAGAGCAGAACATTCAGCTTGGGCTGGATGTCATTCCCAAGAGCTTGGTGAGCACACTTGTTGAGGCAGCAACCACTATGGAAGAAAGGTGGAGAAAACACCTCCCAGGTAACCCCAGCATCTGCTCCCCACTCCTACCCTTCCTCCTCCAGTCATGTCTTCTGGCCAACCTGGACCACGGAGACCTTTTCCATCCCCTTGCATGCCTACTGCGGGTGCTGCTGCACAACTGTCCCACTGAACACCCCTGCTAGGGACTCCGGGGACTCTGTGACCGGGGGCTGCTTCCTTCTGCAGAAGAGGGGCCAGGAGACTGATGGGGAGTGGGCCTCACTGTACTGTCCTGACACTTCCTCCTCCATACACCTCTGCTCTGTTTCAGACCGTGCAGGAACTTTGCACTTCCAGAAGTATTCTAAATGATTCTGAAAAGTCATTGATTAGGAGCTGTCCCTAACCCAAGGAATCCACCATGCAAAGGCGTCCTTCCTAGGTACACACTGGGCCTAACATGACCCTCGTCTCCTCTGAAGTGTTTAAGAACTTCCTTGTGCCAGGCTGTTCTCAGGGCTTCCCACACCCTAAGCAATTCACTCCTTAGAAAACCGCTGCAATGTAGGTACTGTCATGACACTCACCTTAGACAAAGAAATGAGGCAGATAGAAGCTTACATGTCCATTATCATACCTCTCAGAGGTGGTGCCTGGGATTCCACACTTCTTTCTGTTGCTTGCATTAATTACAACCCATTTTCCTGTACCTTTCAGGAAGCTTCAGCCCTTCTAGTAGTCTGGTCTCCTGTGGAATCCACAAAGCCCTGAGGAGGACACTTGTCCAGGTCTGTGTCCTTCATCCCAGCTGTACTTCCCCGAATCCAGGAAGCAGAGGAGGGCAGCAAATATTCCAGCTGCCTCTCATACAGCTGGCTTCCATTCACTTTCAGCAGAATCCACAAGAAATTAAGAAAACCTCTTATCTCCAGAACATCTCATTATTCTGCAGAACATTAATTCTTCCTCAGACTCCTTGTTTTGTTGTTAAATAACAAGAGCCTTTACTGTAGTTGGATTTACTATATATTTTAATGTAACACTTTGACTTTTGGTGTGATAAATTTTACTCTATATGTCACAAATAATTCTCTCCTACTTCTACTTTTTTTTCTACTTTTAAAGACTTGTCATTTTATCCTTGTCATCTGTCTACACATCCATTGCTCCTCCTCTTCGCAGTAGATTCCTGACATTCGGGAAAGGATGCTGTATACTGAGACTTAGAGCTCGCTTCTTGCCAGACACTTCTCAATAGCACAGCAGGTCAGATCGATGAGAAAAACCATTTAAAAATGGTATTCACAAGCACAACAAGCTTCCTCCTGGAGGATATAGCAGGGACCTGAGGTTCTTCTGGGCTGCAGACTTGCAGGCCAAAGAGGGTAGCAGCAGGTACCAGACGGCTCCAGAGTGGGAGGCAGGAGCCCTCATTTTGTGAAACCAGGACCCGGGGATGGAATTTCTTTGTACCATGGAAAGAGGCTGTAAGTGCTGCCGGACCTAAAGCTTATAATCAGCTCATCCCACCATGATCTGGGAAGAATCTGACTGCCTTGTAGCCTCGGCCTGTTTCAGGTTCCACCAATCAGCCTCTCTCTATCCCAGTGTTTTCAGAGGAAACCATCCCAGGCCCCAGGCTCCAGGCAGGACCTGGGATCGGAACCACTGTGCCAAACCCAGTTGGATGTAAACATTGAACCACTAGGTGGGGTGGGCAGTTAGTCACATGAGCCTGCAAGTTAATTCTAGAGCTCGATTAGGAAAGGCATGAGTTTTCAGCATGAGATTACATTGCATCTTAAACCTGGTCTGTAGAAATAAACCACATAAAATACCTGATATTGAAACTGTAAAGGCCAACAAGAAGCATCTCAAAAGATACCTGAGGGGAGAATTATCTATAAAACACTGCTAAGTACAGTGTAGTAGTAGGGTTCTCTAGAGGAGCAAACTCAATAGAAATATATGTACAGTTATGCAAGGGAAAGTACTAGGTACACTGATAGGGTCAGAGTTTGGACCCTACAAAGGATGCCGGTGACTTGGGAGCCCAGGGACACAAGAGCTGTGCAGCCCAAGAAGACAGAAGCTACAGAATGAGAAGGACCAAGGACCTAGGGCCAGTCTGAGATGGAAGGCAAGTCTGGGTGGGAAGTTTAGAGACTAGAGATCGATGTCCAAAGGCCATCGCAACAACCAAGCAACTGCTCAAGAAGTGTAGAGCTCTGCACAATGGCGCACAATTCCTCCTTCTCCATTTTAGTCCAGAAAGTCTACAAACCTATTTGTTGGTACTACCTACATCTGGGGTAGGTCTTTCCCCTCAGTTTGCTGGTTCATGTGTCAGTCACCCACAAAGACACCCAGAACTGTGCTCTGCTAATCTGCTAGGTGGTCAAGTTGACAAACCTTAATTAACAGTCAAAATTGTTAGTATATTCTTATCAGCAAAGCCAAATGATAACAAAGCATTTCCAGGTAATGAAGGAAAATAAACTGTTTATCTAAACTATGTTAAATCCTTAAGTGATCTCTCAAAATTAGGATGAAATAAAGTGCAGGTGGACTTGCCTACCTCTAATGAGCCA
>PVIR01011948.1:0-45894 GCA_004026965.1 Petromus typicus | reverse complement strand
CATTCCGATGTGAATTCTGTAAGTTAATTGTTTAGTATATGTTCTACTCACCTGCTCTTTTACACTCACACACATTCTCTAGTGTAAGCTTCTAGAAGAAAATGATAGGGTCCACTCACCTTTCACAGAGCCTTTTCCATTGTAAGCTAAGTGTTCAAAGAAAGAAGAAAATAATTTTGGACAGAAAATGCATGAAAAGAGCTATGCATATGCCTGTGGATTGTTTCCTAAGTAGAGGATAACTGTAAAGAAAGAGGGAAAAAGTTGTGCGAAGTGCAGTGTGGACATCCAGTTTACCATGTACTGCAAAATGCAAGTAGGTAGCAGCCTTGATTTTAAGGTGCTAGAATAGAATGACCAGGTGCCTTTTTAATCAAGAGTTTCTTTTGAAAAGGACATGCAATAAGGCAGAGAGTGAAATGCGATTAAAGAAACAGAACAGTCTACTGTGTTTTGGAATTGATCCTCTGAGGGCAGAATCTGTCCCCTGATGTAAAAATGGGCAATGGTGAGTTAACTGTGTAACTGTGCTTGCTAAGGAAGATACATTGCAACTGTGGTCACTACTGTACTGTGAACCCACTAGAGCAAAGTGAGCTCTCTCAAAGTAAGCAAGGAAGCTCTGCCTGGCCTCTTGCTCACCATTCGTTGCCCCTTTCAATTATGTAATTATGTAGTTTCTCCAGTGACTGTAGTTGCTGCTTCCCCCTCCCCTAGAAACAGAAAAGTATAAAAATGAATGTAAATTTCTATTTGATGCTTTCCAGGCCATGTGAATCCCTTGAAAGCCACTGGAATTGAGGCTGATTTTGATCCTTCTCCAAAATGCTCCGAGGTCTGTCTGGGAACCCCACAATGCTCATGCTTCAGTCTCAAAGATTCATTTCCTAATGTGGCACAGGATAAACTTGTGTTTACTGTATTCTGTGAGAAATGAAATGCAAACCAATCTAGTTTGATTGAGATCTTAGTGTAGCCTAGGGAAGGTTAAAGGGACCCTTTTTCTTAACTGGCTGAAGGAAGATATATTATATAAAATTATATAATATTTATATTATAAATATAATATAAATTTATATATATAAAATGGGGAGAAATTCTCAGAAAATAAAGGGTCACATGTTCTTTACTTTTCTGAACCACAGAGTAATAGTTGGTAAACATCATCAAGCCATTCGTGTAGCAAGATGGCTCACCTCTTTTGAACTCTGAAAGAACACACATAATGTAGTGACTGATATTCCCATGTTTTAGCTTAGGTCAGAGTTGCTATAACATGAGAGAAAAACAAGCATTTGCAGGGTAAAAAAAAAAAATTCTTACGATCCTGTGGGAGACAGGAATGTTTCCAGTTCCTGTGTGTGTTCTTCTATCCACAGACATTATGGATCTCCCTTTCCTCTTCTTGCTGTCTGCGCTATGCACTGACATTTCTGGGTCTGAAATCCTTCTCTGACTAGCAGAGGCCGCCCCGGCTGTCATCACCACTATTTTCGACAAGTGTTAATGATCCTCCAGTGGTGCTCCGAGCCAGAGGTCCCCGCAGAAGCCACTGCCGAGATGGGTGGACTGTCCGATTCCTCACTTGGGAAATGGTGGAGGGCTCTCGCAGGCATGATGGGAGGGGACAGAGAGGCGGGTCGTGTAGCCCAGTGGTAGAGCACTTGCTTAGTGTGGATCAGGCTCTGGCTTCAAGCTTAGCACTGCAGAAATGACAAAACACTTCACTGACGCAGCCTCATCTGTCCAGGAAAAGATTCCTGTCTTAATCTAGGATGTCCACTCTGCTCATAGGCATGGCTCACTATTCCTTTTTCTGAGCACCCTAAAGCAACAGATCCCCGAAATGGGAAGTTGGCCAGGCCTCTCTGCTCAGCTCGCACACCCTCCCAGGTCAAAGATAACAACTGACCCTGACTTTTCTGTTTGAAAGGAACCATGCCATGCTAGGGGCTTGGGGGCATGAGAGATAGTCAGGAGTATTTTTAAAAACCAGAGCTCTAATATTTACCTTCTGAGAAGGAAGAGCTAATGCAATGACTTGTACATTTAAACAGCATGAAAGATGATAATATCAAAAGAAGACAATGTTTTTGCAAGGGTAGAGTTTAGAAACAGGAAGGGATTGAAAAAAATCAGTTTGCTTTTTCAAGACAACTGTTTCATACAGGCAGGTATGTTAGTTGGGGTTTAAAAAACCTGGTAATAAAGATCGTCAGTTTCAGAATGTTATTTCTAGGAAAAAAGCACAACTAGGTCTCCTATACTTTTATGTGCCATTTTCCTTGTTGACTCAATCAACAAACAGATCTTCATTTTAAAACACTCTCACAAAAGCTAAGTGAACTAAAACTGCTTATTCGGTGACGCTGCTCACCAGAGGAGCTACTCTCGGACTGTTTCTGGCTGGGTGTGGAAAGGTAATTTTCCCTGCTGGCTGGGAGCTTGGCAAACAGCCCCAGTGAACGCCCATAGGCACATAAAATAATTAGGGGACAACTCATTCTGAATCAGTTGGTTCCCATGAAAAGACTGAGACTTATTAATCTGTCCTGATTGAAATTGCCTAAAATATGTACTTGGGAGTGGATATGCAAGTGAAGAGGAGTCGAGGACTGAGGCAGGATTGAGCCAGCCTTGAGGATCCTGAGAACAGAAAGATACTCATGAGGGATACAACTGCTTAATGCTTTTAATTTTAAACTAATCACTAAAAGAAGAAAAGAAGTATTAGCATTATGATTCCTCCCATGAACTTGGTTTTGTGAATTAAACCTACTCAATGCATAAAAGTTGGTTAGTCCTTTCTTTCTCTTTAGAGATTTGTTTCACTTTTAATTTACAAAGTCAAATAAATAACTGGATGAGGTAGTTGTCTTTGAAAAATAAAAATGACTTTCAAAAAAAATTTAAAATGACTTGAAAATATGGCTTCTGCAGTTTTTGCAGAGCTAAAGATTGCTATAAAACAGTGGAGTATGTAGTAAGCTTTTTCACAAAATTCTTGTTTTAAAGTTGTGACTCAAAGAAATTCTTACACGTAATTGGGTAATATGTTCCTGAGAGTTTCATTTCCAACAGTTTGATGGGTAGGTCAACTCCTATCAAGTAACTCTGCAGGTAAAAAAACCACAACCTAAGCGTCCTTATTTCATTTACAGGTACAATTAGTTACAAGTGTTTCCACCCATAATTGTTAAAGTCTTAAAGTATTATTCTAACTAAGAGGTCAATACTGAAAAAGTTGGATTGACTGTAGTATAATTATGAGAATTTTTTTCTTTATTTTTAGTTATTTGAGAGAGAGTCTCGCTTTGTAGTTCAGGCTGGTCCTGAACTCAGCCTCAAACTCAGCAATCTTCCTGCCTATGCCTCCCGAGTGCTGGGATTTTAGGCATGAGCCAACATGCCTGTGGTATGTGGTATGGATTTCTGGTGGGCGAGTCACCGTGACTGGCATTGTTATATATGGTTACTGGGGGATCGAACTCAAGTCCTTGTGCTAGCAAGGCAGGCACTAGAACCACTGAGCTAAATCCCCAGCCCGTTATATCATTTTTATTATAAGCATTTTGCATATTTTTAGTTTAAAACTGTTTTTTGCTATTTTTGTTTATTTACCTGTAATATTTTATATCTGTTCAACATATTCTATTTGAAGCATATTTTCTATGGATGTTTTAAACTCTAAAGTAGTATTTGAAGTCAACAATTTTTAAAAAATATGTAAAATGCACTTTTCCATGTTGACAGCCATTACTTGACAATAAGATTATTGAGTTATTTAGAATCTAGTCTAGTTTAGTTGTAATGACATTTAATAGTATTTTAGCAAAATCACTCCTGGAACTTTGAAAGAAATTATGGTAATTGAAGATTCCAACATAGCATAAAAATCAACGTATGGATGAGAAGTTTTAAGTCTCGTGCTGAGCTCTCTACACTGTGGCTATGTTGACCCAGAAATGCCATTTTCCTGAATGTCGTGGCCCATCTACCTTCACCGACTTATGTGTTCATTCCTTCCCACATCCCCACTGAACTGTGATCCCTGCAGTGTGGACAGAGGATGCCCGAGTGTCTGGCACGCTCACATTTTTATTTTTATTTTTTAGACAGGGTCTTGCTTTGCAGTTCAGGCTGGCCCTGAGCTCAGCCCCCAACCCACATCACAGCAATCCTCCTGTCTCAGCCTTCTGAGTGCTGGGATTACAGGCGTGAGTCACCACGCCCGGCACTGTGGTATGTGGTACTGGTTGCTGCTGGGCGTGAGTCTCCACCCCCAGTACTGAATGTAGTTACTGGGAATCAAACCTGGGCCCTTGCGCTTGCAAGACAGGTTCCAGAACCACTGAGCTAAATCCCCAGCCCCACGCTCACATTTTTACATTCACTCAATGCAAACTAATTCAAATACCTTCCTCTACCAAGTTTGCAGGAACCCAAAGCACTTTTCCATCTCCCAAGGAGTTTAGGACTTACATTATCTGCTCCACCTGAAATTCTACCTCCCATATTTTTTTGAAAGTGCTGCCCGATTTTGAGGGCTAGCTCATTTTGTGCTGTATCCTAAAAGGTCCCAATTGCCATGGTCTGGATGCGTCTCTCTCCGTCATAGACTGTAGAGAACCTGTGTCTCTTGTACCTGGAATTGCACATCCAAGTTGTTTCAAGGTGCTGTCGTGGCCTAGAGTCTGCTCTGAAATCAGAGTTCCTAACTTGAATCACAGTTCAGCCTCACTATTTATTCCTTTCTGGAAAGGGTGGAGTGAGATAGTGCATTTGAAGTGTGTATACTAAACCCTGGAAGTATGCCAGTTAACATTACTTTTCTCTTTTGTGAATTACTGAAAAAATAAACTTTTAATCTTTATATTTCAAATAATTGTCCTAGTATATAGCATGTCACAAAAATTTAATTAATATCATTTTAGTCTAGAACAAATTTTCACATGAGTTCTTTTTTTGGCTTTGGAAAAAAACTACAGCATTTGAATAAACTTTTTCTTCTTCAATTCTATGTATTAAACTCAGAGCCTTTGCACTATCCTGTATCTCTAGCCCTTTAAAAACTGTTTATTTTGAAACAGGATCTTAACAAGTTATGTAAACTGCCTACTTTGGGCTTATACCTAGATCTTGATAATCCCAGTTGATATCTGACACCTCAGTTGACATAAATACTCTCTGTTGAACCATCTAAATACAATACTAACACAAAGGAGCTAGATATAAAAAAGAACATGAGGCTTTATTTCATTTTCTTAAGGTAAATGAACTATAGCCAAAAAATCCCCAAAACAAAACAAACAAAAAAACAAAGGCAAAACTATACTGTTAGAATTCAGGCTAGTAGTTAATCTGAAGCACTGATAAAAGGCCTTTTAGTCATATTCCAGACTGTGATCAATATTCTCATTACAATGAAATAGTTACAGATAGAACATTCAGTGAAGCATAGGGTCATGAGAGGTGCACTTTTACATATTTTTATTTTAAGTTAAGTAATTAAATAGTCTAACATTTGCCTTGGAAACCAGTAGATTTTCTTATAAACTTGCTTTTATGATGAACTTCTTCTATTCCTCATGAACTGCTGCTAAAGGAAAGGAAGTCAGCAAAACGTCCCTCAGGTCCCTAAGCCCAGAGCTCCTTCCTTTCCCATGTCCAGGGAAGCTGGGTTCCTTTTCTTTGTCTGGAAACTGATTTCAAGGCTACCAACCTCGATCTTCAAGAAAAAAGAAATAGCTCTTCATTAATCTTCAATTACAGGAGAACCTGAGCACAAATCCTAGGGTTTTTGCCTCCCAGTGTGTTAGGGTTTTATGTAAATAGTCTTTTAACATCACAGGTACATTTAATGAGGTCGAGCATGCTGGACTGCACATGAAAACAATGGACTATTTTCTACCAGTTGTGAAAATTGAGAGTTCGCATTACAGCCGAGGGTTCTCATTGCTCCACAGTGGAAGTCCGCAGAGAAGTCCATATTCTAAGGGACGTGAGTGGAGCGGAGAGTCTTTGGTACAACCTGGGCTGTGCTGCTCCACCCGTGGGCAAGGGCCGAGGGAAGGAAGAGTGCTTGTTGTGGCTGAGTCCACCTTCTCCTTTCTCACTTTGGTAAAGACCTGTATGAACACTTTGTTTTGAAAGAGAGACCAGGAAACAAGGAAAGGTATCTCAAATGCAAATCCAAAATTTTGTGGGCCACTGAATCCTGAATCAAAGACTTAGATTCCTGTTGGCCAACTCCAGTTGGACAGCAGAAATGAGCTTGATGCTTTGCACAATTCACTTATTATCACACTGTGTGTGATAATGAAGAGACTAAAAAGCAGTCCAAGTCACCTCTGCGGCTCTCTCAGGCTGGATGTGAAAATCAGGTTGCCGGCTGGAAGCGCGGTTCACCTTGCTGGGCTCCGTGCTCACTCAGCACTTCCTGACTGACAGCTCCTTTGTCTCTGGTGCCTAAATTGTTTTCACTGCACAGATGACCTTAGACCTGCCAGCCCTGTTCCTCGTGGCCAAACTTACTGCTGTTTTCTCCACACTGCTTGCCAGATGTATTCCTCCTTAATGCTTCCTTCAGCAAGATCTATTTTTCTGATTTTCAGCTCATCTCTCTGTCCCTTTCATTTATTCTGCTCTGCTATTCCCAATATTTAACTCCCAATCATTTTCCTTCATTTGTGTCCAATTCTTTTAATCTTCTTCTGAAGCACAGATCAATTACTTATGTGAAATTTTCATTGTTTCTCATAGGTCAGCTTTCACTTTCCTCTTCGCTCAAGTCCCTCACTTTATAGGCAACTCTGCCAGCTTCTGCTTTCTCTGTTTCTCTCTGGCTTCTACTGTGCCACTCAAGGATAAACAATTTGGTGGCCAGATTAGCTCTTTCAGCCTTTTTCCTTAAATCTCTTTCTCTAGTCCTGCTGAGAAGAATATAGAACAGAGCAAGACAGTGTTTCTTTCTAAACCTTCTCCCTAAAAGACACAACCCACTTGCATGACTGTAGTTCTTTATCTCCAATATTAACTGAGGAATTTGGGGTAAACGTTCAAAGACTTATCAACCTAATAGCTTCAAATACGGAAAAGATGAGATTCATTTGATGAGTATATTGAACACTTTTGGCTTTTAATTTAATGGCAAACAACATATAACTTTTCTGGTCTCCACTTGTCTTTCCTGTGGTCAGCTGGGCGACTCACGGCTCCTGTCACCACCTGATGACATTTACAATCACCCAGAAACAGTCTGAACAGCAGTTCTGGAACCTTGAGTAGGGGTTTTTGTGCTTTCTTTCACCTTTTTCTAACCTCCTCTCAGGGAAATCACTAAAGTTTACCAGGCTCAGAGTCAGAAATCAGAGGTAGAGAGGAAGGAAGGAAGTTAAGTAAATGAAATGAAGAACAATGATGTACAGAGAGTGAGACAACGAAATGGAAAGTAGGAAAATGTGAAAATGCAATGGAGCGACTGAGGGAAATTCTTTCTGGGGAAGGTCTAAAGAAAAAGTAACGCAGAGATCGCAAGCTGCCTTCTAGGTATTTGCCTCCACTAACTTACGTAGTGCTTGTCAACTTGTGTAGTGATCATCACAAGTTACCATTTGCACAGAAGCTGTCGATGGCCACACCACTCTGAATGCTCCCAGTCTCATCTGATTTCAGAAGCTAAGCAGGATCCAGCCCGGTTGGTATATGGATGGGAGACCATTTGCAAAAGGCAGCATGTCTCTGACACTGTGGCCTCAAAGTACTTTACAATACTATAAAAAGTATTGTACAATACTGTCTAACAGTATTTTATTGGCAAACAGTACTTCTCTGGCAGACGGAAGTTCTTTAAAATATAATGTTTAAATTAGGATTTAATCTTCTGATTTATGAGTCTTCATGGTTTCAAGAATCATAATCATCATTATTTTCCTCATTATTTTAAAATTAATTTTATAGGTATATTTTGGATACATATCATGACATTGTTTATTTTCCTCATTATTTCAGGAAACATATAGCAAGAACTGCATTAAAATTATTTTCCCCAAAAAATGATTCAAAGTACATGTTCAAATTGAAATGTTGAAAAAGATACATGTCACCATCTCATTTAGATAAATAACATTCATTAGTGAAAAAATTTTTGTAACCATGAGGGAATCAGACAAAATCTTGACAGGTATCAAAATCTTCTCCAATTTATACTTTTGTCCATGTATATGTGTTGGCTACACTTGAGGCATCATTAAAATCATGTCGTTTTGCGGAGAGCCACTTTCTCTTTTCATAATCAGCACTGCTTTTCACTGCTGAGGTGGTTGTACCAGCAAATGTAATAGCGTTTCATGAAGAAGAGCAGCTTGTTGTAAGGATTGAGGACAGATTCGCTTAGGATGCTGCCCCCTTCAGGCAATTTTACCCGGGGATGATTTGCATCTGTACTGGGGAATACATTTCTGTTTCAGGGGCATTACAATTTCTCTACTCAAATTATGATTCTTTGAAGTAACACACATAGGTAATGTGTGTGGCATCACAGAATCTCCACAGCGTCCAGACCCACATCTCTGTCAGCTCCTGCAGCGAGGCCACAGCACTTGCCTCGCTCCTCCACCTCTGCCTTAAGATCTGACAAAGCCTCATCCATAACTGTTTCCATTTCTGTCATTTGGTAATTAAAATTTTATATAAATGAGGAATCATAAGCTAAGATTATGATGTTTCTTCTTTTTAATAGTTGAATAATACTGTTGCTATCAATATTTTTATTTTACCAAACATTTGAAATGAGTTATGTTACTCTATTAAGAAAAGCCTTTAGTGAAGATACGTGCATTTCATGTTTTTAAATATTACACTCAAATTAGCAAAATATGTACAATAGTGAAATTAGTATGAGAAATGAAAAGACTGACAAGTGAATTTACTGATAACTTTTTATGTCTCATTATGTCTCTATTGGTATTGCTATAAGTAATTCTGTAAGACGTGCAAGAAAATTATTTTTTATTTTGTAAATAATTTTCATTATTCCTTGGGTTGAAATACTATTTTTTGAAACCTGTTTAAAGTCATGGTTTATTACAAATGTAAATCTTCCTACACCTAAAAATTTAAAGAATTTTGAAAGTGATAAAAAACTTCTCAAACTTTCCAATTCTAATCATTTTCTGAGGACTAATATCATAATTAAAAGCAATTTATTAACATATCCACATATAGTAACCATTTTATTTGTTTTGATGGAAAGAACATTCTTTCAAACACACATATATTCATGTCAGTGGTATTAGCTTATCATATTTTTTCCACACAAGTAACATAAGCTTGTTTTAACCACTAAAGTTGCACAGTAGTTGCAGAAAGTTAGATATTTATTCCCATGGACCCTCTAAATCCCCCTCTGCTCCTCTCCCACTTGTTTCCTAGAACAATGGAAGGAGTTAGCATTTATCTCTTCACATCCTGTTCTTAATTAGAAGACTTTGAAGTCCTTATATATATTAGCTTGATGAATGAAAAGGTTTGTACAATTTGTGGTTTCAGTGCACTTCTATGATCTTAAAGTTGAGAAGTTAAATTTTTTTGAGAATATTAAATATTTTTTATGGGCCCTTTTTTCCCCTGTGATCTCCGTGTCTTGTAACAGTCTAGTTATTGGCAATTGTGTGATCTTAAGTATAAACAGTATCACTTCTGACCCCCTGTGTACTTTTTCATTGACTGGTTGTGATATTTACATGAAAATTACACATAGAATGACTACCACTGGAGTTCAGCTTTTGCTAATGTATAAAATCAAAACTGATTGAATTTGTCATATTTTTACTTCAGTTATGACTATCACTTGTATTTGAAATATTTTCTCATCATGTTGCTTTTCTATAGTTTGAGTATTTACTTGGGAATTACAATTATCTACATCCATTTGGTTCATTGTAGAAAAGCACATTGTTCCATGATCTTATTTTGCAGTCTACAGATAACCTTTTTTAAAAGTTTTTTTTTTAAATTTTGATCTTTAATGGTACATTATATATACATCATGTTCACACTCAGCATTGAGAATTTGTACCTGTATACGACACAAGTTTAATTCTCATTAAAAAAAGGATACAGCTAACCTATAAACTTTATCAATTAAATTTATTTAAGGGTTATGCTTTTTCATTTGAGACAACTGTCCTCTGTGTTGCTGCTTCTTAAAGACAGAACATACAAACACATACACACACTCACAAACATCTTCAGCCATGGACAAATGTGCCTGGCCCCTACTTGTAGAGGTAATTCAGTTTTTGTTAGGACAATTTAAGTGTTTTTCTTCTTTACTTATAAGAGAGTCATTTTTTTTATGAGCAAGTAAGTAAGTAAAATATGGGTAATTTACTTTAGTGAAACATTAAGTTGAGTGTGAGGGACCAGACCTTGATAAGAGAAGAATGTGGATCTGTTTCACAGAAAGAAATGTGAAGGAGGTGTAGTTTGCTTTGTAAACAGAAACGGTAAAGAGATGTAGAGAATCAAACACAAGCTAAGACACAATGCCTTACTGGTCTACTATTGGCTCCTACTGATCTTCTATTTAGACTTATTCATATTCAAATTCTAGAGGAATAGCTTTAAAATCTGAGATTTCGATGTTTCTAAAAGTCTAGTAAATTCATAGACACTTGGAGAGCTGCAATCTGGTCTGAGAAAGCTCTTAAAGCTTATGGGCCCATGAGGGTTTTTGTTTCCCTTAAAAGCATCTAACAGAAGGCTGGAAAGGAGGCTGCATAACTGTGAACCTCTGGATTTGAGAAAGGATGTAGTCATGCCTTCCTTGGTCACCAGCTGAAGCTTTGAGGTTTAAGAAACCTTCCAAAAGCAAATTTCAATGCCGAAGTGTATACTGGGAATATTATTTTGTTCCAGAAACTGTCCTAGAATTTTGGTGATGGAATTCAAGGGACTCAATAAGTTTATTTGGATAAATAAATTACTAGACAAGGCTCAAATCTATGTGTCTCTGTCAATCATCCGTAAAAAACTAAAAAATTAGTTTTAGCATGCTTTTAAATATCATATATCAGGATAAGATGTGTCAGAAAAATTTAACCTCATGCCCAAGCTCTATGCCTTCATGATTCTTATATCCCAGCAGCAACCTTTTTTTTCAAATGTTTTTCCTGAGATTTATTTTATCAGTGTCTTTTGTTGGCTTCTCTTCAATTTAAAATCTAAAGACTAGTGATAAACTGATATGGTATAGAAAGACTTCCACTGCAAAATCTTTTACTATGTTTAATCAATGAAACATACTTTTTAGTACTATATCTCCAACATTTAAATAATACCCTTTAATTTTATCCTTATATCTTAAAGTTGTTCATCTATTCAATTGGCTTAGATCCCATATGGATTAGACTAATCTACAGAGATACACCTTTTGGTAGGCCTACTGATTTTCACTAATATGTATCTATAATGCATTGTGTATGAAACAGGTTTTATTTCACTTAATATTGAACAGTGATGAAGTTGGGTGAGATGAATTGTAGAAAATTCTATTTATAAAAATATCTTTGCCTAGGGCCTGGGATTTAGCTCAGTGATTCTAGCGCCTGTCTTGCAAGTGCAAGGACCTGGGTTCGATCCCGGTTAACCACATACAATACTGGGTGTGGAGACTCATGCCCAGCAGCCATCAGTACCACATACCACAGTGGTGGGCGTGGTGGCTCATGCCTGTAATTCCTGCACTCGGGAGGCAGAGGCAGGAGGATTGCTGTGATGTGAGTTTGAGGCTGAGCTCAGGGCCAGCCTGAACCACAAAGCGAGACCCTGTCTCAAAAAAAAAAAAAAAAAAAAAAAAAAAAAAAAAAAAAAAAAAAAAATCTTCACCTAAAGGAGTTAACCTATTTGGAAAAACAACTGAGATACTGAAGACTACAATATATCTTAAATCAAATCTAAATGAAAGTAATGAAATTAAAACAATTTATAATGTCCAAAGGTAAGAGAAACAAAGCAGACAATTAGGAGGATATTTTAGAATGTATAAATTGGTTAATTAAGTATAATTTTAACCAGTAGATGATTAAAAATTGAAACTAGAAATAGATGAAATTATGCCTCCAAATCTGCATAGAAACCCTCAAAGACTAGGGACAGGTGCAGCATAAGAGAAAGCTGAGAGTCGATATTTGCATCAGGTGGTACCCTACCTTCCATCAGACACAGGCAGAGAATGTCTCTTCTACTCAAGAAGATGAAATTACTCTCCTGAGAGGCTCAACCTGACAGACTCTAGGGTTACAATTTCCTCCCCTCACCTACTAAAAGTAGAGCTTGAAAAAGTATCAGCATCCAGAATGGCATGAACCTGGTTCTTTTCCTCCTTTAGCTCAGCTATGCTGACTGCTGGGATTATTTCTCAGAGGAAGGGAAATAGATCGTTTTTTTCAGTAAAGGAATTTACTGGCTCTTTCTCAAAAATAGGCACAGATCCTGAATATTGGGAGTGCTCAAACTTAATTTCTTAGCTAGATTACCCAACAACAAATTCTGTAAAAAAGTGATCCTTTTCCATGCATGCTGAACTTCTGTTCAGCTTTCACTGTCTCATTCTCAAATATGAATGACATCTAACTTCTTGCCAATCCAGAAAAATAGAAAATAGAAATGTCTCTTAGTACTTAATAATTACAAAACTAGAGTCTTGTCTTTAGCCAACCTGTCAGTTTAATAGAGGAATATAGACATCTTCAGATAGTCAACATCTTGAGTTTTTCCTATCATGTGTTGTTTTGTAGTAACCTAGCACAACATGTTCTCATCAAAACACAGGCTAATTAAGGAAGACAACAGAAATGGAAGTAAATCAGGAGATATGAGACGGGAGAGAAAAAAATGGTGGGGGTGCTGGTTAAAAGAAGACCCAGGATGACAATGATTGAGAGAGTCAGCCAGATCAGAGGGCAAAGAACTAAAGGAAATGTGTCTTCGAGAAAAATGATAAGATACTGATATATCTGGATAATTTGCATTTCTTCTACAGATTTCAGAGAAGATAGGTACATGGAAATCATAGTCAACAAACAGAGAAAAATATGAGGCATCAGGATGTACAAATTTCAAATTCAGTATACAGAGTCTGCCTTTAAGTTGGCTGTCTATAACGTGTCCAAAGGCAGAATGGTTTAAATTGGAATTTTGCAGCCTGGAGATGTAGCTTAGCAGGAGAGGATTTGGTTGAGTGCATGTGAGGGCCTGGGTTTGATCCCCAGCATAGTAAATGTATGTCAGGAACTCTTATTCTGAGCTTAACAGTGCTGTTAAGTTTCTAAGGAAGCAATTCACATTGCTCTTTCTTTTAAGACTTTATGTTTTATGTTCTTAGTACCTGAGTTGCTTTTCCTAAATTCATTTGACTCATTCACTATTAAATCATTCAGGTGTTTGTTCAAGCATCACTTCTGTGCATAGTCTGTAAAAAAATATTCCCAGCTGTCCCTCGGCATTTCCTATGCTTTGTTTATAGGACATGAAGATTCTTAGAGTGACTCCACTTACTTTTCACCGTGTTTCAGGTGGCTTTCTACTGTACTGTTCTCAGTGTCTAGAACACTGTCTGACATGTGCAAAGTGCTCAGTAAAAACCGAGAAGAGTGAACCCAATAGGTGGTAAATTTCCATGGGCCAGACTGTCTTGTATATCTATGAATGTAGAGACTGGGTGTAGATGTGTTGGTTACACAAATAAATAAATGAATAAATAAAATCAAAGCTGAAGTTTCTCTTAACATTTTTAATAAAAATACTGTTTGAAACAGTTGAGGACTTTACAAACGTAAATAAAAGTCTTTTTTCACTCAGGATGACTGATGACATGAATTGTTCTGTCTTCCACTGGGAAGCTCAGAATCTAAGTGCCAGGCTCTGAAGTTGTGTGCTCTCTACATCTGAGTGAGCAAATCTAGGATGCCATGATCCCTGATATAGTTACAAGGGGTTAAGTTTAGCTCAGGGTTGAGGTTAGTTCATAGTCACTCTGGAGTTCTATCCATAGCAGAAGTTGTGGGCTTGCTCCCTCATTTATAAAAATTTAGAAAAAGGAGGCAAAAAATTTTATACAGGATAACATAGCTAGGATTGTACTAATATTTCTTAAGGCAGCATGAAAAGTGAATGCTTAAAGAAATGAGCTGTCCTCTGAAATGTATTTAGCAAGCACAGACAAGCTCCGGAGAACATGGCTGGTTGTGTAACAGTGAATGTGGGGTGG
Source organism: Petromus typicus (assembly GCA_004026965.1). NCBI lineage: Eukaryota > Metazoa > Chordata > Mammalia > Rodentia > Petromuridae > Petromus > Petromus typicus. Next base: position 31,622 of record PVIR01011948.1, on the reverse strand, counting down.
TGGTGCTACAGTGCTGGCCTTCTGACTTTGTCTACAAATGTTCCATATAAGTCAGTTGGATGTTTCTTCTGAGTAAACTCTTTCACTGAGCTTCTTCACAAAAGCATTTACAGAATACATGCTTTAGAAACTAAAAAGAAAGAAAAGAATCTAGAACCGAGGCCACGGGAACACTGGCTGATATCACACTCATTCTAGTGCTTTTAAGAAGCAAAGGTTTGTTCTGAGAGCTCCGCTTGGATCAGCAGCACCGATGAGTCAGGGGCGTGTTGCCTTTCAGCTGAAGACAAGATCGGACCTGCTGCCTCTGTGAGCCTTACCTATGGAGATACTCTCTCGGGTTCAATTAAAATCTAGATCACTAGACATGAGCTCTGAAAGAGAAAGGAGTCCAAGCTCGGAAGATGTATAAATCATCCTGCCTGTTAATACATCCCATGATATGCTCCCTCTGTCTCTATCTCTGTTTCTCTATTTCCCTCTTTCTATTTCTGTTTCCATCTGTGTCTCACCTTTCATCCTTCCCTCTCTCTGTCTCTGTCTCCGTGTCTCTGTCTGTCTGTCTGTCTGTCTGTCTCCTCTCTCTGTATGTGTATCTGTCTGTTGGTCTGCCTGTCTCTGTCTCCCATACCAGGACTCCTTTCAGAACATTCAAAGACTTATCTATCCTCTTGCATTTATTGCTGCATTATTCACAACAGCAAAGACATAGAAACAAACTAAACAACAATTGATAAATGATTAAAAGTGTGGTGTGTGTTTATCATATAAGGTGGGGGCAGTGGAATGCTTTTTACCCTTTAAAAAGAAGGAATTTCTGCCATTTGCCATAATGTGGATGAACTCTGAGACATTATAGTAACAAAAATAAACCAGATGCAGGAAGCCAAATACTGTATTATCTTAATTAGGTAAGATTCTAAGGTTGACCTCATAGAAATAAGGAGAAAAATGGCAGTTACCATTTATTTGGTCTCTATTTTATTGCAATTTTCATTTTTAATTTTAATTAATTTTATTATTTTTTCAATTGTACATGTTCCTGGGCACAATGAGATAATTCCATACATATATGTAATGCATACTATCAATCAAAGTAAAATTTTCACCTCCTTATCATTACTTTATATTTGGGGGCCTTTGAACTTCTCTCTTTTCATTATTTGTAAAATATCTAATAGGTCTTGTGAATGATAGTCTCACTATGGTGCTGTGTGACACTCTATTATTTCTTTGTAGCTATGTTTTGGTAAATATCATCCCACCCTCCTCTGCCCATCCCCATTTACATTTCTAACTTTGTATATTGTCTTAGAATTAATAAAAAGTGTGTGTGTGGGGGAGCTAGACAATTTTCTCTAAGAGGATGACAGGAGCATAACTATTGAATACATTTTAAAAGATAGCAAAAGTCACATTTGTATTGTGATCAAACCACAGAGCAACCAAACTCTGATACTTAATTTTCCTACATATAATCACTTGACCCTTTCTGAAGGAATGACTGAAAATAACAAATTAAACAAGAAATCATCATTTAAGAAAAGCTATTTAATATCTCTTAGTGAAGAGTGATATTTCAAATGTTGATTTTGCACCTTTTCTAAATTTATAGGTAAAATATAAAAGAAAGCTTCTCTGGACAAGGTACTTTGAGGTTTGGTCTGACAGTTGTCTATCAGACTGGGCATGGACTAATGGAATGTGAGGATGCTTCTAGATAAGCAACACTTCAGAAAACTGGCTGAAAACTATGTATTGCCATCAATATCACAAGAAAGTGATTATTTGGGCATTCATTGGAATATATTTGTTCAGGAAAGCAGGATTGCACAAGGTATTCCTTATTAAATTAGTAAAAGGAAGAAAGAATCTTTCCTTGGACTACCCTCTTCCTCATATACCGGGTCTAACAGGTCAGTCCGCAAGTCCTGTTGATGCTGCTTCTCTCTCTAACATCTTCACCCTAGTCCCAGATCTCATTGCTTAACCCTCAGACTCTGGGCTGGTCTGCTAAGGGAGCTTCTGCTGTCCACTCTGAAACTTCTGTCATTGCTTTTCATGATAGCAATTGGGGTGACCTTCCAGAGAAATCATGCAGTACACATTATTTGAAGCCTTTTAATAAAAGCACGTAGGAGAAATATGTACTTTTGCAAATCCTGACGTGACACAGCCTCCGCCTAACAGTCTGACTTCAGATCACGTTCCCTGTCACCCACTGCCCTCCAGCCACTTCCTTGTCAGTGCAGGAGGTTAGCTGGCTTCCTCCTGTCACTGAGATTTTCATTCAGATGCCTGCTGCTCAAAGAACCACCAAGTCACACTCAGCCTAACCTCCTATTTCAGTTCTCAGCAGAGAACTCATTTTCACCTGACATTGTATTTTTCAGAAGGTGCAGAAAATAGACTGTGCAGCAGACTCTCCTGCCTTGTCTCCCTCACATGATCTCTCCCTGGATCTGACAGGACTGGTGACCTACTTCTCACCAACACATGCAAATGTGCTGGGTGATGGTGGTGCCCTTATTTAGGAGACAGTATAAGGCAGAGCTCAGGGATGTTACTCCTGTGATGCGGGTACATTGGGAGACTCCACACTGCCAACCAGTGTGCTCTAGAGACTCTGTGGGCTGAAAGAGGCAATCCTCCAGGTTGGAAGAGGGCCCCATTGACAGGGCTGTAGGATGAGCAACTGTAGATGACAAAGCAAGCGTAGTTGCTCAAAAACCTGAAGTTTTGCATCTGCCCATAGCTCTATGAGCTCATATCTCAGAGGAGAAGCCAGGCCTCACCCACACCTCAATTGTAGCTTTTGAGACCCTAAGCAGAGGATCCCATTCGGGCATCTGGGGACTTCTGATCCATGGAATCCATGGAATGATAAGTGGGTGTGCTTTTGAGTTGTGAAATTTGGGCTATTTTGTTGCATAAGAGAAAAATACTATACAAATTTATTGTCTCCATCTCACCTGTCAGACTGTTCTACTAGAGTGTGAAGAGCACCTGCTACATAATGTTTAATGTATATTTATGGAAGAAATAAAAAGTAATTGCATGAGGAGACACTTCAGTGATGATTAATTTCTCAGCATAGTTCAGGATTTTTTTTTTTTTTTTTTTTTTTTTTAGGTTTTTTGGAGACAGGGTCTTGCTTTGTGGTTCAGGCTGGCCCTGAGCTCAGCCTCCAACTCACATCACAATCCTCCTGCCTCTGCCTCCCGAGTGCTGGGATTACAGGCGTGAGCCACCACGCCCAGCACTGTGGTATATGGTACTGGTTGCTGCTGGGTGTGGGTCTCCACACCCAGTATTGTTATATGGTTACCGGGGAATCGAACCCGGGTCCTTGCGCTTGCGAGACAAGCGCCGGAACCACTGAGCTAACTCCCTGGCCCCATAGTTCAGGATTTAAAAATGGGAAAAAGTAATGGGTCAGTGGAGTAGGCAGACAATTCCCACCATGCTGGCCAAAGATGGGCCTTAGAGTTGAAGAAGCTTAGATTTTGACTCCAAGTTTTGGTAGACTATAGACAAGTTATTTTACCTTTGAATATTATTCTTTCTTCTTTTAAATTACAAAAATAATATGCAACAGATCATTGTACGGGATGAAGTAAGACATTATCTAGCCTATCAACCATGGTATATCCTGGGCACTCAAGAAACTGGTGATAAGACCAAGTTCTACCTTCTTTGCTTTCGTTTTCTTTTCCATCCAAGTAGAAGTTGTAAATATCACTTACCATGAAATTTTCAACCCTAGTTTGATGAAGTCTTTGAAATGAAAAAAAAGGAGGTCAGATTTGGTAGCAAATCTGGAAGGACAAGAAATACTTTCAGAACATCAAACCATGTTTTAGACAGGCAAGACACAAAAATCACTGCTCAGCACCTTGAAAGCATGTTTAATGTTTTCTAATAACACTAGATTGTCGTGTCTATTTTATGAGTGAGAAAATTCAGAGACGTTTTCTCTCAGGGCTCTTTCCTGCCCTTCCTTTGCTTTCACCATCTTAGAGAACCACATTTCTTGGCTTTCTGGCTTGTGAGGCTATATGGCCAATGAGACACTTGCGGCACTCAAGGAATATTGCAAGTTGGGAGAAAGGGGGAATTTAGGTTATTTCTCCCCATCTTTTGGATGTCAGGGTATCTTTAGGAGAAGGTGTTTCTCCTTGGCTCCAGTTCCATGAGGCAGGTCTGTCCCCATGATCTGAGCTCTATGAGGCTTGCCCTACTGTGGTTCAAACTGTACTGAATGTCTGGGTTCTGGAAACACCTGTCACTTTCTGATAGTCCCCAGCCTTGAGAGATACAGCCCTTCCCATTGTTACTAACCTTGCTAGCCTTGTGTTCCTCTGATGGATGCCTTAGCAATTTTATCGTTGGGGCAACCAACTTCTTTGTTGCTTTAAATTTATTTTATTTCTTTTTTTCTTTTACTTAAGCAACCAACAGTGGTTTCTTCTACCTGGCATTATAGTATGTCCAAGATTCTCATATAAAATTCAGAACTAAAATTCAGATAGTCATCAAAATTTGTGCTCCTGGGATGGCAGTGTAGCTCAGTGGTACAGTGCTCATCTAGCACGAGAAAGATGATGGGTTCAATCCCTGAAAAACACACATACACACATACACAATCACAATGCTTTTGGTCTTAACTTTTAGATGATATTGTTATAAGAATCATCTACTTCAAAGGCAAGAAAGAATGAATATGTTTTATACAACTGTTCAATAAGTAAGTATGTAGTATGACTAAGTAGTATTTATTATATAAATATATCTGAGGCTGTCAGGAATTAGTCTTTTAAAAATACTCCCTCAAAAGTTAAAAAGATAATGTAACATTTATATGTAGTGGAGTACTATTCTGCAGTAGAAAAGGAAATATTCAAATCATTTGTAGGAAAATGGATGCACCTTAAAACCATAATATTAAGGGAAATAAATGCGGCATACAAGCTTAACAGTTGCATGTTTCCTGTAAATAAATAACAAAAAGAAAAGAAAAATAGTAAAATAAAATTAATAAAAAACAGGGAGAGCGATGAACTGCAAATGAGAAGGGAACCAAGAGATGGATGAAAGAAAAAGGAAGAGGTTATAAACAGAGTGAAGATGTGTTATGCACATGCACCAACTCCTCATGACAACTGTAATCAGTATGGAAAGCAAGCATGTACTAATAAAAATCTCAAAAGTGTTGAGACTACAATACCATTAAAAGAAATATTCAAAAGAAAGATATGCTTTACTTATTTTTCATGTTCTTAATGTGACTAATTAAGTTTATACACAAATGTAGGAGGCAAATTATTGATGTTTGTTTAGCAAGTTCATATTGGAAAAGTAAACAGTCGTGACCCATTGTTGCCATCCCTCTAGGACTTTCTTAGAATTGCTTTCAAAGCTGGAATCAAATATTCTGGTAATAAATCTCTGCCCTACTTTTTGGATTTGTATGGTATTGGAGTCTGACTACAGGGGCTTTGCCTTGAGCTACAATCTACAGACCTTTTATTCATTTTTTTATTTTGAGGCAAGCTTCCCATATGTTGCTAAGTTGCTCAGGCTGAGCTGGAACTTGGAATCCTCCTGCCTCAGCTTTCCAGGGTGCTGGGATGACAAGCATGGCCCAACACCCATTCTCTGTCCTTTGAGATGATTTGAGTTTTAACTATGACCAAAAGCCATCCTGTTTCTGAATTGCTGCTGTTATTTAAACTGTGTTGTACTATAAGATAAAATGAAACATTTTACATAAAAATTTCAGAGTCTCTTTTGTGACTTTTTTATTAATTTTTTTTTTTTTGAGACAGGGTCTCACAGTTCAGGCTGTCACAACTCACTATGCAGCTGAGGCCAACCTTGAATTCATAGTAATCCTCCTGCCTCTGCCTCCCTACTGCTGGGATTACAGGCATGAGCCACCACACCCTGCTCTTTTGTGATTTTTAGATTGAATCTACAAATAAGTTTCGAAAGAAATACTTTTTTTTTTTTTTGACATGGTCTCACTTTGGAGTTCAAGCTGGCCCTGAGCTCACTATGTAGCCAAGGCTCGCCCTGAACTCACAGTAATCCTTCTGCCTCTGCTTCCTGAATGCTGGGATTAAAAGTGTGAGCCACTATGCCCAGCATTATGTTATTTGATTACTGGGGATCGAACTCAGGACCTTGTGCTTGTCAGGCAGATGCCAAAACCACTGAGCTAAATCCCTGGTCCTGAAAGAAGTACTTTAAAAAAATATTTCTGTACTATTACTTCAGCTTTATTTACACAAATTCTCATTTAACTAGTAGATCCTAGTGTATTTGTCTTTAAAATTCCATAAAATCACCTAATTACAATATTTTAAGAACAGAAATCCATGAGTCAGCATACATGGCTCAGATTTCCAAATTGGCTCTTAAATAACTGCATATCTAGTGACACCACTGACATTCATCCACCTGTAGAAACGAATTCCAAGGTAGTTCTCAGTATTCCTGAGAGTTTGTTCTTCTATGTTAAGCAGCTAAGATTTTATAGCTTTATAGTAGGTTTGCTTTTCCCAAACCTTTAATTTCCTTTGATTGTCTGTGTTCTTTTATAGTTCCTCAATTCACTTTAAAGTTTTCTAAGAGTCTAACTGACCTAAAGTTTTCTAAAAGTCTAACTGACTTAACACGGCAGAGATTCACTTTCGTTGGGTGTTTTTGCCTTTCTTCAGAGTCTCCTTCACTTGCTTGCTGTGCTGTTGCTGAGTCATTTACGTGTGGGGAAGTCGGATACACTCCCCTCTCCAACCTCCCACTGGAAACCAAGGTCCAGGGCCATGCTGCTATGAGCCTCCTAAAAGGTGGTTCCAATTATTTGTTATGGAGTCCATTAAAGTTTTTTCTTTAGTAAATAGGAAAAAATGGCCTCCCCCAGTAGGATGAGAACCAAAATCTGAATTTTAAATGTTCCTTGTTCTTGGTCTTGCTTTCACTCTGCCAGTCATGTTACAACACCTTCAGAATGGATTCGATGCGGGAACGAGTCATCCATAGCTCACGTTTCATCAGTCAGCCAAGGACGATGAAGAATGCTTAGTTCTAAATCAGCTCGGGAACTATATAACAAGTTGGTAAAAACATAGTGATAAAAGTTTTAAATTTTTTATTTCAGGAAAATTGATGAACTTTTTAAATTTTAAAGTTAGTAAATAATGTGTCCAGTGATTAATGTATTTGAGATTTTTTCTGGAATCCAAGGAATGGTGCTGATGGTTGCTAACAACTGGTGTCTTTTTCTTCTACACCAATAATTTGATTGCTTCCTTATGACATTTTGAAATTCTTTTCAAAGGAAATAAAGGCAACACAGTGGTTTGGGATATCCGTGACTTCAGTTGACTGTATTCAGCCAGGCCCTTCACCCTGAGATACTCAGGCCCCCACTGCCAGTTCTCAAAAGCAGACAGAAGCCGATAAAATTAAAGGGGCCGGTCTGCTGGGCAAGGAACAGAGAGGAAGGAAGACTATGAAGCTCTGTACTTTTTAGAAGAACTTAAAGCCAAACTTCTTAAATGTGTCTAGTTTGTGCCAGTCAGGGAAATATTTTTGTCAACTGTAGAATCGCCTAGTTATACACAATTCTAGTTTTGATTAGTTAACCCTCAACTTTTGAAGACACATTTTGCACATTGAGAGTTTCATCCTTCTCACACATCCTGGACCTATATCCAGAGCCTACACATACATGTTCTGGTCTCAACTGTGATCTTTAAGTACAAACTCCAGAAGGACTGAAAAGACGTGGCTGTGAAGTAAATTGTGCTCTTTACCGGCTCATTGTGTGTGCTCATGTAGGAAGATAATACAGCTAACAAGAATTAAAACAAACTTTGCTCCATAAGTAGGTTCTTTGATGTGCTGAATTGTAATCTCTAAAGTGTTCTACATCTGTCTTGACACAGTCCTGGGCCCATCTCTGATAGGGAGGTTGATGTTGATACTAGAGTACTGTGATGAGGAATTATATTTGTCAACTTGGGTGAGCCAGACTGTGCATAGATTTCTGGGAGAATATTATTTGGAGTGTGTCTGTGAAGTGCTTCTGAATGTTTGAATTGGTGACCTGTGTAAAGCCCCTTGTCCTGCTTAATGTAGGTGCGTCTCAGCAACTCATGGGAAGGTCTAGATGAAACTGAAGGACAAGCTCTCCCTGGATAAGAGCAAACTCTTTCTGCTGAATTGTTGCTTTGCACTCAGACCAAAACAGTAGCTCTCTAGGCTCCAGGCTTCTGACATTTTGCCTGGATTTACACTATTGGCTGCTTGAGTCTCTGTCTTGCTGACAACCTGCGAGTCTTGGGACACGTTCATCCCACAACTGACTGAGCAGATTCCTTCTATGAAATCTCTTTTAAAGCTGTAGTCCCTTTGACTCATACAAGTGGCTTAGTTTCAAACAAGCATTTTTTGAAAACATAATTTTTATTTCCAACACCTTAGTAACCTCTTACACAGAAAACAAATGCTCACATAACAGCCTAAATATATGTATAAACTGATGCTTAGAATAAAGAATGAACATCTGTATGGCTCATTAGCTGGGCTTTAAAAAGCCTGTCTCTATATGAGTTACCCCTTCCTACAACTGTATCTGAGAGGAAGCTGAAATAGGGTACTGTGCAATAGGATACTGTGCATATTTTAACAGTAAATAGTTTTACTGTGTAAAACAGGTTACATGTGCTGGTATTTTTGATGATAAAAAGGAAGGTAATGATCCAGTATTAGCTATCGCAAAGCCATTACAAACATATGTAGGACTGTATATTTTGGGAGGCTTTAACCTATATGTAAAGGAGTAAACGGTCACTTTTTAAAAATTTTTAAAATCTTTGTTGGTACATTATGAATACACATCATAATTGCATTCAACATTGAGAGTCTGTACCAGAATATGACATGACTTGATTCTCATCTTTTCCTTTTTCCCCTTGCCCTGCAACCATAAATGGTCACTTTTAACGCTTTGGTCATACTGCTAGAGATTATTTAGAGTCTGTCCAAGTGCTAGACAGGTTACTTGACACTTTGATTATATACATATTTTCTCCAGCAAAGATGGATAAGCCATCTCTGTTTAAAAACTGAGAAAGCAATAGATAGTTGACTCTTAACTCACTTCCCCTTACTTTCCCATGATAAGGATGGATAAATGTTTAATTCATGTAAAACAGGTGGAAATAGTTTAGAAACACCCTTCATCTCGACTGCACAATTGCTGTAAATGCTCACAGACTGAAATGCACTTCTCACCACAGAGGTCTGAGCATCTTGTTTGTTGTCCTTGCTGTTTGTCAGACAGGAAGCTATGAAAGGGGATTGGAAATGTTCCCCATTTTTGGAGCTCTGCAAGAAGAGACTGTCTGTAGTATATGAGGTCATTTCTTACTTACAGGGTTGATTTGTCTCCACACCCATGAAATCGTATTTTCTCTGCTGACGCTGCCAATTTAAATTTATTTTGTTTGTGATGTAGACAGATGTCTGTTAAAAGCTAGAGCAAGACCATTAATGTTTCACAAGGGAGGTGGTTCTAAAACCTAAGCAGTAGTTAGCAGCTTAGACTGGTATTCCTAGTTTTACCACCATCTAGACTCTTTAGAACTTGATTAGTATTTGGCACACATTTAATTCTTAAAATTTTTTATGTGAACAAGAAAGAAAAACCAAGATGAGCTCTGTGACTGACTTGTCCCCAAGGTGGCCAGCTTAAATATTAATGTAGAAAACTGCCATCTGTCTTGTAGGAGAGGAATGAAATACGTTGTTAGCACCTTCACAGAGCCTCTCTCCGCTCCATAGTCCATGACTCTTCTGGGGGAATTGCTTTTACAGTGTACTTCTGAACAACTTAGTTCTCATTCTTTCCTACTCTTTCAGTCATGAAGGGTCAAGCGGCAGCTCCACTACGAAATGTTTCCACTCTAAATAAACTGCAAATTTTATATGACATTAACAATTACAAAGATTTGTAGTTTCTGTGAAATTTAGTCTTGAAAGCCTATTTCTTTTATACAAGATTGTTTTTCCCCTTTTTAAAGTTTAGTTATATTTAATAGCTCCATTTCCTTGTGGGGAACTGGTACACGTAGACATCACTTTCTGATCCTTTATGTTTTCCTGTGGGACAGAGAGCTCATTCCTGGGAGCTGTCTTGCAGCTTTCTTTGCTATCTGTGTGAGCCTTGGGAAAAAAAGTTCTCAGCTAAGCTCCCAGGCTAATAAGCACCTTTCTAATTCTTGTTGGTTTTGCCTCGAGCTACTGCACTGGGCCCCCCTGAACTTCTTGTTCTCTGGAAGGACAGGCCAATATGTAGCAGCCAATGAGCACAGCCGTATCTGTGTCTCTTGCCCTATCGGAGCCATCTTTGCTCTGCAGTGGTTATCTTGTTTGTACTTTCTGTTTGGTTGGACTTCGCTCTCATGGAAATTCCAGCTCCCTATCTGTTTACTTCCTTTTTTCTTAACTGCTTGAGGAGCACAGCCTAAGTCTAGCGTAGGACCTCTGTGGCTCCAGGTACACGGGACTGGTTTGCTCTAAACAGTCTGTGAACGACATCTGAAGACTGGTTTCTGAGGCGACCCACAGAGCAGAAAGAAGGCGCTAAGCTCTGCTGTGAGATGTTCTCCATCTGAGCAGCAGTGTCAAGTCTCATTTTGAAATAAAAGTTCTGAATTCCAAGCATGATGGGAAATATAGCAACCAAACTCAGGGTAAAAGTATCAAGAAGTAAGAGCTGACACCTGGGTAAATTCTTTAGACTAAAGGAAGGAATGATGGGAATTTTTTTTTTAAAATGGAAATTACAATGTGAAATCAAACATGGGATTTAAACCGCTGAGACAAAAAGGAGGCCACATAAATAAACGATTTAAGTTAATTTATTAATATGACTCAAGGTTTCCAGTCTCACCTTTGGGTTTCCTGTTTTCCATCACTTTAGTGAGTTTCCCAGAATAATACATTGTTTCAGTCTTTAAGTCATATGTACATGCAGAACTGTTGCTGGGCATGGGACATGGTGGCACATTCCTGTAAGGAGGCTGAAGCAGGAGAATCACTAGAATTTGGAGGCTAGCCTGAAGTACATAGCTAGATTCTGTCTCAGAAAACAGAAAAACAAAGGCCAGGGAGACAGCTCAGTGATTCCATCCTCTGTATGGCAAATGCAAGGTTCTGAGTTTGGTCCTTGGTTCTGCAAAAACAACAAAACAAAACAAAACAAAACATACCTCCCCTCAAAAAACAAATTTAAAAAATCTAATAAAACAAAACAAGAATTGTTCGTTTGCTCAGAAAATCTCATGTATTTGACTTAAATATTTTCAGTCATAATGCCCATATGTTAGGTTAGTTAAAGTTTCCTTTTAATAATAGTTATAAATGTTATTTTGCTCTAAGTAAATATACATCTGCCAAACTGCATAGGTAAAGGACGTTTGCATTTGTCATAGAAAGCTTTTTATATCGAGATGATAAACTCTAAGCTCTCTCAGTGTTTAAATATGGAACAGATAAATTTACCTGTTTTTTGAAAATTTCTATCATAACATACATATATTTTTATATTAGAACTAAAGTAAAACAATTTTTCAAGTGATTTCTGTTAGTATTTTAGGGATTTTATAAATAAAAAATAAAACACTGAAGCCAAGTGTTTGCTGTCTTGACAGGTTTCTTTTATAAATCCTGTTAGAGGAGAGAGCTCTTATTTTGATGTTCACCCTGACCCTTCCCCGTTAGCCCACACTTCATTTCACTCGGAGGACTTCTTTAGTGTTTGCAGTAAAAATACGGTTTGTACAGTTCAGAAGGCTGCAGAAAATGCTGTGCCCGGTTAGACAATAAAGCTTAGAAGGGGAGTATGCTCACTGTGGGTCACGAAGACTGTCTCTCTTTGCCCAACTACAGAGCAATTTGAGAATCAGCAGTTTTTACTCCAGTTTAAAAAATAAAAGAAGCTGTGTCATTAAGAAATGAGATTTGTGTGGGAAATCCAATGCATGTGAGAGATGCTAATAGACTGTCTTTTTGCCATTTCTTGAGGATTGTCTTGAGATGGATTATTACTCAGAGTCCTCTGTCTGGTGACCACTGTATCGCTGGCCTCTCAGACTTAGCTCTGCAGGGCAAACTGCCTGCCATGTTGGCCTCAGGAATGCAGCACATGTGTCTTGTGTCGGCATCAGCTCTCAGTGCCCTCCAGTTCCTGCAGTCCTGATAAGTCTTAAGCCACAGACTAAGCCAGGCTAAGCTACTGCAAGACCACAAAGATCAGGAGAGTTGTGCCTTTCTCTACTGGGATGGCCTTTGGGGGAGCTTAGTCTGGTCACTCCCATTTCCAGTTATTTTATGAAGCACATACCTCAGAAGCAGATTGCTGACTTCAAATTAAGCCATTATTAGGCTGCTCTGTCTCAGACTAGGATGGGCCCGGTTTGGGACAGGGCTCGAACCTCTAGGCATTTTTATACATGTGGAGATGGGCTTCTTTGTTTTGTATCTTTATTTTACACGATATCTTAAGTATATCTCTTTTCTCAAAGGATAAAAATCTGGAGGTATAGGGGGAAAAAGCCTTTTGTGATAAATGCCAGATTTAAAGTGCTAACTGTAGAGGGTGCATTTGAATGGACAGTACATTTCTGCTCGTGAAAAACTCACCTTGCATTTCTGGTATTTCAGTGTGGGAAGGTAAGGCCAACACACATGCCAAGAGCACTGCTGGAGCTCATCAAAGACTGGCAATGTTATCACAACTGCTTCTGCCAGGGCTGGGAAAGCTCTTTCTGTTTTGTGGACTTTGCCCCTCCCCTCCCCGCTTGGGCTGGAGGACAGTGATAAAGATAACAAATGAGCCCATGTGCTGCTCACTCATGACCACACTCTGTGTGTCAAGCATAGACAGGAAGTCTTACCCGGTGTATTGTCTGAGCCACTGCAGTGACCTGGCAGTGGGATCCACACCCCTTTGAGATCACAGACCGAGACTAATTTCCAACTCACTGAATTCCTGGGGAAGCTGAGTTATCTAAATCAATGAATATGAGCACCTTGAGCTCATTCGGTGAATTCAAATGAGTGTCATTAAGTATTTTCTAGTAATCAGGTCTGTACACAGGTACAATGAGATTATCTGGAGAAGTTGGAGTAGTTTTCAAAATGAATTGCATGCAGAGTTTCTTTTTATACATCAAGGCACAAGGAATTTAAGAATTTTCAAGTCCACGGTGAATGAAAAGGAACCTGGGTCTCACTACTCTAGTGCTGGTGACTGTGTATTGGTTTCTCTCATGTTGTCACATACATTCATCCTGGAAATATTAATCAGTGGCCAATATGCCAGGTACTTTGCTAGATGTGGTAGTGAATAAAAATGCAATAATATTCTTCTTGCTTCAAGGAATTTATTATCTAGTGTGAACAACAAATCATATCCACTGAAACTATCTCCCCAAATGATTACTCCTTTAATATTTCAAAAATACCACTGATCCTTTGGTGTATTCACCAGTAATACAGACGTTTGGCACACACAGTTTGGTAATAAAGAGTCAAACGTATCACACAATATACAAATATCTATTACCAAATCCATTCATCCATGTGTTTGTTACCTGAGATATTGTTTCAGTTGCCATGCACGTGCTGGTGGAGAACCCTTGAATCTCTCAGTGGGATTGTGGGGTGACTCTTCTAGGTCCCTACCCCATGTTGCCTTTGGTCATAAAATTCACTGACCTCCTAATGGCCACCCACAATGAGGAAGGGGTGGAAAGGGGTCGGAGCAAATAAAGTGTTAAAGTTTTCTTTCTGGCCCTTAATCGAGGCTTGGATTCATCTGATGACATGAGCAGCACACTTGTTAGTACAAGACAGGCTGAATTCCGTGTTGTCAGCAAAATGCTGATGGTATCAAAATAAATATTAGTCATGTAATTTCAGCTTTTGAAGGTGGGGTTTGAGAAGAAGCTTTCCTCACTCATCAGGGAGACAGGAGCGGCTTTGGGGTGATGGAGGATGGGCGCTCCCCCATTCATACAGTTGCTGAGATCCTCACTGGCTTGCTCACAGTGCATCTAAACCAAGGGACAATGTCTTTTCTTGTCAATATCCGGATGTGGCACAAAACAAACACCTTTGTTTTGAATCCTGCAGTCTCAGACAGATCAAAGATTTTAAGAGGCGGAGTTGCTGGACAGTTTCATTGCTCTGGGCTAATTATTCATCTGAGAATCCGCCTAAGAAAGTTGCTAAGCTGGTTTGCTGGCTGTCTGGTGGAGATTTTTAAAGAAACAGCCACTTTGGAACAGAGGCTTTTATTTTGCATAAAAATAATACCTAGAGAAGCAGGAGAAGACAAGTTGTACCATGACAAAGTAAAGGGGAGTTGCTTTAAGATTTAAGCTTTCTTTCCAGGCAGTGTTTTAAAATTACGAATAAATGTAGATAAATTGGAACTATGCCATAGATTACTGTGGGAAAATCATAATAAAATATTGCTCAGTAAATGCGATGTAAAGCTCTACACACATATGTGCACATATACAACCAAAATGACCTTTCTTAATTAAAAAACCAAAAGGTAATGCATATTGATCCCTCACTTATTATTCTTTCTTAGAGGAAATCTGTTTAGACAAGTAAAAAAGACGATAATGATATCCTTTTACAAGCATCCTTTGTAGTTAGTTTTCTGGTAACTTGAATTACGCAGGGATTGCGTATTACCATGTGTCTTTTCCATATCTTAATAGGAGAGATGTAATTTAAAAAACTACAGCTAGTTGAGAGTCATGACACAGGCCTGTAATCTCAGCCTTTGTGAGGCTGAGGCAGGAAGATGACAAGTTTAAGCCCATCCTGGGCAAGTTAGCCACTTAGCTAGACCATGTCTCAAAATAAAAACTAAAAGATGATGGGGGATGGATCTCAGTATGAGAGCCCTGGGTTCAAACTCCACTACTAACACACACACACACACATACACACACACACACACACACGTAAGTTATGGCCAGGTGCAATAGTGTACACTTATAGTCCTAGAACTCTGGAGGCTGAAACAAAAGGAACACACTACTGTAAGCCCAGGGATTGAAGACCAGTCTGGGCAATATAGGAAGACCTCATTTCAAATAGTAATAATAATAATAATAGTAACAATTTACAAATAACTTTAACATGACGAGACTCTTGACTTAGCCTTGTTCTGGTGGGGCTGAATCACATACTTCCTTTGAGTCTGCTCATGTTTTGTCCAGCATTTGTGTCCAATAAATGATTCATTGAATGAAAAGCTAACTATATCTATGCTTATTTTCCGTTTTAACAAAATAGGTCTTGAGTGGGACTTATATCCCTGATGAAAGTTTATTCCACCAAATTCCATTTCTAAAGCCCAGGATAAGATACAGAGTGAAACATAGGAGCATTTGAGCGACGCAACAGGGTCTTCAACATTTCTCATTAAAACATCGCTGATTCAGGATTAAGTGTGTAAGCAATCATATTTGCATTTGTTTGGGGGTTAAGAAGAGCATCTAGTGGAAAAGAAAGAAAATATTAAAGGAAAGAGAAAATGGTAAAGACTTTTTTTTAGAAGTCGAATATGAGCTTAACATGAAATTGTGCAGCAAATCTTTAAACAGGAAAGTGATCCTGAATGCATCTTTATTTTCTTTACACAGAACCACTGACTAGCACACATAGGCCCAACACTTTCACACTAGTAACTAGAATTTAGAAATACTCAGAGTTACCCCTTTCACTTCTGAGATGTCATTTAATGCCTAGGTTTCTTCTGTGCACTTTCCTGCTGAGGAAGCAGTTATAAGTGGCTCTCCTTACATAGCAATTTCTGCTTTTTTTCCCTGCAGAACAAATTACAATATTCTAACTAAAGAAGTGTACCCTCTGACTCAGTCTCTGT
Source organism: Petromus typicus (assembly GCA_004026965.1). Taxonomy (NCBI): domain Eukaryota; kingdom Metazoa; phylum Chordata; class Mammalia; order Rodentia; family Petromuridae; genus Petromus; species Petromus typicus. Next base: position 15,640 of record PVIR01011948.1, on the reverse strand, counting down.
CTTTTACCTGTGACGCCAAAGTTACAAACAACCCAAGCACTTGAAGGTAGCTATTGATTGTTCAGAACAATGGCCTTAAAGTGTCCTACTCTTGTAATTCCAGGACTGTGGGAGGCTGACGCAGAAGGACTGCAAGTTCAAACCCAGCCTGGTCAATTTAGCAACTTAGCAAAATCCTGTCTCACAATAAATAATTTAAAAACAAAAATAAAAGGGCTGGGTATGCAGCTCAGTGTGAATGTTGTGCATTTAATACTCACTGCTGCAAAAACAAACCAAAACCCACAAACACACAAACAAAAAAAATCACCAGCCTAGAAGAAGAATCTGCCTAAATTCAGATAAAGCTCTACCGCTTTCCGGTGGCCCAACTTCAAGTAAGTTATGTACTCGATGTAGCCAAGCCTGAGGTATTTCATCTGTTAGTGGAGTAATAAATTTTATCACATTCATAAACTGGTTGTGTGGATTAAAGAAGACAATCCTTGCAACATGTTTAGTATCTAGTAGACTCTCCTCCGTCTCAGACGTGGCTTATGAGGCTCCAACTGCTCTTTAGCTCATACTGTAGCTAGTGTTCCTAGATTAGAGTCTCTGTATTCCTGCTTCTCTTAGATTTGTAATTGAACCTGCAAGGCATACAAATGCCTTTCACAAATTTGAAGGTACAAGGGAAGATATAAGTTTGGAAGCAATTAGTACAAATTGGAATTTCTCTTCAACTTTATATCCTCCTTGCATACACAGTGGCTGGTAATGCACTTGCTAGCCTCAGGAGCCAAGAGGAACCAGGACAATTTTGTCCAGGCAGTCAGCACTTAGTGTACTTCATTCTAGGCGGTTAATGATTGGGAAATTCTAATGTAGGGGAAATCACACTTGGGAGAATTAGTGCTGGGGATAGTGTAGTTCAGGCCAATATAGAGCACTATTAGAAAAACATGGCTTTTGAACACATAGGGGACACAAAAATCCCTGTCACCTATTTACTCTCCTAAAATATGCCAGAAGGGCTAGGGGCCTGAGCCTCCTTCATATATACTCTTGTATTAGAAGACTGACAGGAAGAGGGAGGCCTGGGAACCTCCCGACACCCCTGAGAAGATTTTATAACCCCCAGTCTAATCCAGAGGCATCCTCAGTTCCGGCAAACACAATGCTCTGTCTGCCTAGCCCATGTACATGGAGTATTTATAGGTACTACACAATTGTTAAAATGCAGTTTCATAAGATAGCTTTGTCATCTGATGCCAACTATGTTGTTTTAAGTGCGTTGCTGCTTAGGAATTCAATGTTTTATTTATTTCTGTGGCTTCTCTTAATTGTATGTATGTTATTCACATATGTTTCATGGCTCAGGCACTCAAGGGGTGATGATCTTTCTGCCATTTACGCCAACACACTATTTATCCTACCTGAAGATTGTAGATCCAAGCCATTACTAGGTGACACTGTATCACAACATTACAGTAGAGCTTACTTTCCAAATAAAGCTTTTCGTGTGTGTGCCAATATTAAATTAGCTTATATTCTCTCATCACACATTGTGAAAATAGTGGAAGAAGGCAGGCTAGGAGTGTCATGACTGAGGGAGCAAAGGCAGTGCATATATGTGTTTGAATACCAGAAATAAACCTCAAGGATGGAATTTGGTTGAAACAATACCAGCATAAGTATTTTATACTCACTAGAAATAAGATACCTCTTCTGAATTATATCATTTCCAAATATTCCACTGTTTATTTTTTTCTTACAATGTGAGGTAAATTAAATGTCAATATCATTTTTACTATTCATCAACCATGGAATCCTCTTCTCAGAAAAAAAATTACCGATATATTTTCATCTCCTTGTTAACCCTCTCAATCAAAGTTTCCTTGCCAAAAATAGTTGAAGCATTGAAAACTACAAAATTATTTGAGGATATAAAGGAATAGGAAGATAAGAAAGGACTGTTCAGTTGAAAATTATAACACAAATACAGAGGACTAAACAACAAATAATGAACTGCATCAGATGAGGAGAATGACACAGTTACTTGTCATGGGATTCCTGATGTAATTAGGGCTATTTTTCTCATTTTAATAACCCTAAGAACAGTACATATTTTCAAGATAGTCTCAGAATTTTAATCGACATAAGTCATGAGTATTCAGTATCAACAGTGTGTGGTGTTGAAATTGACTCAAGATAATTACAAGCATCTAGTTTTCACCAGCACATTAATTGGTAGAGAAAGATGTTTGAAAAAGAACAAATATTTCTGCCTTTTTTTTTTCATAATCGAAGGTTTTCATCATTGATCAACTTAGACTTTAAATCAAATGAGCTTACCTAACACTCACAAATACCACAACTCCACTCAACAGTATAGGTTCCATGAAGCAGTGCATATATTTAAATTTAAAAAATACATTGCAGTAAAGACATATTTCCATTATTTCTACTCAAAATACTCTCTTTGCTTTGAACACACTGTCCATTGGTTCTTGCCTCTTTCTGAAGTGGTTCTGCAAGTCCTTTCTCATAAGTGTCTTCAGTTGCACTGTTGCAACTGCTTAGTGTCCCGAGATGATCCAAAATGTACACCTTTCATGATCATTTTGACTTGGGGGAAAAGCCAGAAGTTATAATGGTGCAAGATCTGGTGAACAAGGTGGTTCAGTACACATGGTAATGTTTTTATGAGCCTGTCTTTTTGTTTGATGGCACTTGATAGCATTGATTAATGTAATTTTTATCATACCTTGTAAAGACTAATGAAAAGTACTTCCAGAACTGCTTCAGAATGTGGCAGGAACCACAGGAGGAGTCTGTTTCAAAGGAGTGGCAGTATTTTGAGGGGAATTTTGTGCAACATGCCTTTCACTGTAATAATTTTTAATTTTAATACATGCCATACTTTATCAGTCCTTGTTTCATTTTCATTTTATTATTGATCATGGTTCATTTCATTAGAAACAGTTTTCAGATCAGGCAGAGATTTTAGTACCTATTTATATTCTTCCTCTCTCTCTCTCTGTCTTTTTCTTTTTGGTAGTAGGGATCTAACATGTGACCTTGCACTGGCAAGCCAGGCTCCAGAACCACTGAACTGAATCCTTCCATCTTCCCATATTTCTATTGAAAGTATCTCTCTGCTCCTTAATAATCACTCCTATTTTTTCAAAAGTCATATCATCCCATTTCATTTGGTGCAATCCTTAACATTACTAGTTAATCATCCTTATTTTAAAAATATCTTTTATGAAGTATATATGGGCAGAAAATTTCATTTTGCCCATTTTAAAGCAACAGATACTTCACAGAGACAGAGTAAATGACAAAAAATCCTTTTGCAAATATTTTATGCACCAAATGTTGCTCATGATTTAAGAGAAAGCTGGCCCTCCTCATCTGCAGCTCCTACCTCTGGGGCTCAGAGTCACTCTTTTTTGATACCAAAGGATGAGATGTACTAACATTACATTTATATACTTAAAATCCTAGAGTTACTTTCAAAATACACATTCAAAATTTTTCCCATGTCCAAATGATATTTTCATATACCCTGTTTGTCAATTTTGTGGGTTTTTAAAAATCAGTAACAAGATTCTTGTAGTTTGGGAAACATTTTATTTTTCTTAAATCTTTGATTTTATGTTAATTTTTAGCAATTCTTGAGATAGAAATATTTGCCATTCTAAGATATTATAATCGTGGAATATTTAGAATCAATTATTACCTAAAGAATAACCTTTATAAGTTTCATTAATCAAAACTGGAACCCTATAGTTGCCAGCTTAATCCTGGGGAAGTGGTTTTTACAGCTTCAGAAAAAGGCCCACCAAACTTATTACTTACAGGATTTAATGGCTAAACTTTTGTCTGAAACTTTATTTTAAAAAGTTTTCAGTGACTGAATGTTGAATAATACTTGGTTTTGAATAATAAAATAAAAAATCTGAAAAGTACATTTTAACCAAGTTACCTTTCTAGCTGCAGTAGTATATATGTACAAATTACACTATATTGCTTTGGCCAAAAGTAATTCATCTTCCTTTAAATTCAAGATAGAATTGGAAAGCAACTGAAACCCACGTCAGCTGAGAGCTGTCATGTTGAGGATCACCAGTCACATCAGGTCATCTCTGTCCTCTGCTCACCTGCCCTTCAATGCTGGGACTATTGCTGCATTTTGTGGTCACAACTCTCCCTTTTGGGCCAAAGATTCACAAAGACCTTGTTTTCATTCTGATGTTTTTATCTTCCTGCAGAGATGATCTGAAGATGCACTATCTCAGTGCAAAGTCGCCACAGTCAGGAGGGAAACAGCTCTGCTCATATTTTCCATCTTCTCTGGCTCCAATGTACCACCATGCACATTCAGGTAGCATCACGCCAGCCAGTCATCTCATTCTTCTGACTGCCTGCCAACTATGCATGAATAATACTTCAAATTACTTTGATCCTTCTTTCTCATTTCTTCTGCTTTGCCAAGACTTACTGAACACTTACCTTGCTTGAATCCTTTCTGTTCTGGCTACTGAACCCCAATTCCAAGTCTTTTTGATTCCCCTGTTATATTACAGGATACTTATTATTACTGTCCCTTTCATCCTAGAAAATGCTGTGAAAATCTTCCCAGTGTGTCACCATCCTGCTATAACCAGACTGAGCCACATCTGGGCCAGAGTTAGGCACAGAGTGCCCAAAGTGCCGAGGAGTGGCAGTGCTTTCTAGTAACTATGGTCTCAAGTCGACACTCATCTCTGAGCAGGAAAAAAACTAGCCATTTTTGGGGTAAAACTACTCAAATTCCATAGTTTCTCAGTCATTTCAGGTTCAAAACTTTATCACATTAGGACCAACCCCATTCTTTCCACTGTCATTTGATCCCTTGGATGTGGCATGGACGGAAGGAAGGACCTTGAGGTGCCCTGTGTCCCTGGGTTGGACTGTGCATTTCCAGCAGGGCTGTGGTCATTGGTTTCCATAGAGACCAGACCCCTTCTTGGACCCCCAGCATGACTTTTCTGTGTAAGAACAGCACAGGATGTCTTTACATTAACAACCATAGGGGACACATTTGGTTGGGAGCTAGATCTAGAAGACACAAGTTATGGCTAAATGTTATTTTCACTTAAGAGCAATATATTTATTTGAGATGGCTTTAAGTTGCTTTGCAAATAGACTTTCACTTATGTTTAGTTTCTATTAATTCATCTGTTATAAAAACTGCCATCTCCTGGCAAAAGAATCCGTCAAACAACTGTTCTCTCTCTAAACGTTAATTTGTAGTGTTTCTATGGTATTTCAAGTTTAAGGGGCTTTCTGTTAGAACTGTACAAGAATATAGCAACCTAGTGGCTCAATGATCTGTATGTGAATGAACTCTGCAGACGCAGAGTACAGTCACCACAGACCTGACCTGGATGGGCCTGTTTTTTCACTCTTTCCCTTGCTCTCAGACTTTGATTACAGAGTTTACAACATGGGGAGCAGGCAGTTTACAGAACATTTTTGATCAATTTTAGTCTCACATGTTTTAGCCTGGTGGGGATGGGAAGGACATTGGCTAAGGGCACCTTGTGCAAACTATAATGCAACAGAGTGACCATGACTGGTGTCAGTGACAGACCCTAATATTCACTGCTAAACATTTTACTAATTGCATATTTCTATCCTCTTGATAATAGTGTAATTATACAATCTTAGGTTCTCAGGTGACATTCTAGGTTTCAGGTTCTTTTTTAAACTTACTGCATGAATTTAGTGGGAAAGTTTTATTTTTTTATTTATGTGTTTTTCATAGTTTGATTATTTGCAACAGATAGTTATTTAACCTACAAGGATAAAGAATATGAAAAGTACAGATTTTAGCTGAGCTCAATTTCTAGACAGAAATTATAAGTTAATTGAATATATAAAATCTCAAAAATGGTACATTGAACTTTCTTCCTAATGTCATTTCTCTTTTTGTTAATGATTCAAGATCAATATCATGAATAATCATGTTCTGTTTATGATCAGTGCTCTTCAGTCCCTTTTCCACTTGGCTATTTCTAATCATCACTGGATTAAGAGTGTGTTGACAAAGCTTATTAAAGTGTCAGGTGACAGTAAACAATTTCTGAGAGAGAATACAAAAGGAAGCTTTTCAAGGTCATTGACTTTATGACAACTTTTCAGATGCCTTTTGTATCTTTATTGATCTTTTTGCCAATTATTTTAAAGACTGTGACAGAAAAATTATCAATAAAAGTATAAGTAAAACTTTGAAAAATTGAATATCTTGAGATATTAACTGGCTCAATTTCTTTTCAAAAGGTGTAACTTCATTTTACATGTCATGAGTACTGTAAGTCTGTGTATCTTTCCAGATTAAAACATTCTGTTAAATAGGCCTCACCAGAATTAGACCATATATATAACTAGAAAATATTGTTAAATGTAATTTGAAGAAATTTGTATTCACTTGGCAATTAAATGCCTTGCTAATCAAAAACTTAGTTATCTAACCAACATAGTTGACTTTTCCCTTCTTAAAAAAGTAAGACAAACCCTGTATTATCCACATATAATTACATCATTCTGGCGGGTATGACTCATTGAACAGAAAAGACAATCTTTCACCACCGAAAAGAAGACTTGTTTAAACAAAGCATTGTTAATCCCTTTCAGTGGAAGCAGGCTGCTACCTGGATGATAGTTCTGCTATTTTGTTCTATGCTTTTATGCCTATGAGTCATACTTAGAAGTTACAGCATGGGGTCATTGTATAACCTAAAGTGTAAGACAAAAACATGAAAAATAAAATGAAGATAGCAGTAATTTCTCATCGATTAAAAATATAAAGTATTTAAATCATTTATTATTATTCATCATGGACTATACAACAAGAGCATTTTAGTTCATAATACACTACAGTGTGTCACATGTTAGGCAAATGAATTAACATTTGGAGGTGGATGTGTCTTGCAAGCAAGTTGTAGACTTCAGTCAGGAGATATCGGTCAGAGTATATTGTTTTCATATCTCTTCATTGTTGTTGTTATTGTTATCTGCTGCTGAGAATTGAACCCAGGAAGTTTTTATTTTTTACTTTTACTTTCCTCTTTGATCCATAGAAATAGCATAGTATTGATTTGTCTTGTCCCAGGAAACTCTTAAGAAGAAAAATAGCCATAAATTTTCATGTGTTGATTGGCAAAACAGACCAATAAATAGCCCCCATTGTGAATAAAGCAAAGAAAATGACAAGACACAGCTGAGTTAACAGGAAGCTGGCCATTTGCCATCAACCTCTAATAGATATTTGACATGTGGCACTTTCCTTTCTCAAATATAATATGATCTATCTGCTTTGCAGTATTACTGTAATCATTTGTAGCAAATAAAATTTTGTTATAGTCTTCCTATGTAGTGAGATTAGATTTGTAATATGTATGTTCCTCTTGATAACTCATTTATCCATAGGAAAACTGCAGTTTATATGAGTCCAGCTTGATGAAATTTACATTATAGCAACAAATCACATTTCAAGTCTAAATCTGGAAACAATACTGTTGACCATTCCTTTAAGAAGAATGTGTATGGAAGGTACTGATTCACTCATCTTTAATTTTTTTCTTCATCTTTTGAAAATTAATAGGATATGAAAATAAAGAGAAAAAAATGCTATGTGTGGAAACAAAAATATGTTACCAGGACAATGCTAGAGTAAGTAGCTATGAAAACGTAGCTTTCTGAGACAAGAACTATTCATTAATGTCAGACTGATGTCTTGATAGTAGTCATTCTTTGTGGCACAAGATTGAATCTCAGTGTTGTTTTCATCTGCATCTCTCCAATGACCAGCGATGTTGAACATTTCTTCATGTTTCTTAGCTATCTTTACTTCTCTATCTGAAAAAATATCTGTTCATTTCAGAGGCCTATTTTTGCACTGTCTTTAAATTAGAGGGGGGAGATTTTTTTTAAAAGTTCTGTATATACTCTAGATAGTAGTCCTTTGTTTGAGAAACAGGTGGTAAAAATTCTTTTCTACTTTGTAGGTTGTCTTTTTTTTCTCTGTTGGTGGTTTCTCTTGCTGTGCAGATGCTTTTTAGTAAGATGAGATTCCAGTTGATTCTTTCTGCAAGTTCTCATACTGCTGAAGTTTTGTTCATAAAGTCTTTCCTATGCTAGTGTCTTCAAGAGTTTTACCTAACCACCAAGTTTAGTATTTTTGTTTTGATATTTAGGTCTCTAATCCACTTTGATTTTAGTTTGGTGCATAGAAAAAGAGATAGATCCAGCTTTAATCTTCAGTAAGTTGAAGCCCAGTTTTCCAGCACCTTTCGTTAAAGAGGTTATCTCTCCTCCATTGGGGAGGTTAGGCTCCTGTGTCAAAGATGCAGAGGCTTAGTAGATTTTGGATTGTTTCTGGATCATCTAGTCTGTTCCACTGATACTTGATTCTGTTTTGTTGTGGTACCATACTGTTTTTATCACAGTGGTTTTGTAGTGTACTTTCAAGCTGGGAATTGTGATACCCTTGCCATGATCTTATTGCCTAGGATTGCTTTTACTATTCTAGGTCTCTTGTGCTTCCAGATGAATTTTTGGATTATTTTCCCTAGCTCTATGAAATATATTTTTGAATTTCAATCAAGATTGCATTGAATCTGCATAGTAGTTTTGGCAGTATGGTCATTTTGACCATATTGCCTCTTCTTGACCAGGAACAAGGGATGTCTTTCCATTTTCTGACATCTTCTTTAATCTCCCTTTTTAGAATGCTATAGTTTTCAGAGTAAAGGTCTTTGACGTCCTTTGTGAGATTGATTCCTAGATTCTTCATTTTTTTTGGATGCTATTGTGGAAGGATATCTCTTATATCTCTTTCAGTAAGTCTATTGTTTGTTTGTACAAAGGCTATTGATTTTTGAGTGTTGAACTTGTATCCAGCTATGCTACTAAATCTGGTGATTAAGTTTAGTAGTCTTTTGGCTGAATTCTTAGGCTCTTCTAGATAGAGTATCCTGTCATTAGCAAATAATGAAGGTTTAACTTCTTCCTTATCCTTTTATTCTTTTTATCTCTTTTTCTTGTCTAATTGATGTGGCTAATGTTTCCAGCACTATATTGAATAGGAGTGGTGAAAGTGGACATCCTTGTCTTGTTCCTGATCTTAGTATGAAATGTTTCAGTTTTTGACCAGTTAGGGTGATATTGGCTGTTTGTTCCTTATAAATAGCTTTTATTAGTTTGAGACAGAGTCCATCTATTCTAATTTTCTACAAAACTCCATTGCATTAGGGTTTTGATCATGAATAGGTGTTGGATTTTGTCAAATGCTTTTTCAGCATCTGTTGAGATGACCATTTGTTTTTTGTCCTTGACTCTGTAAATGTAGTGCATTGCATTTATTGATTTATGTATGTTGAACCATCCTTGCATCCTGGGATAAATTCAATTTGGCCACGGTGTATGATTTTCTTGATAATTTTCCTCTGTATATTCTGTTTGCTAGTATCTTATTGAGGATTTTTGCATCAATGTTCATTAGTGAGATTGGCCTATAGTTTTCTTTTTTTGGTTGAGTCTTTCTCTGCTTTTGTAATCAATGTAATGGCTGCTTCCAGGAATGAATTTGGGAGTAATGCTTCTTTTTTGATTTCATAAAAGGTTAGAAAAGTAGTGGCAATAGCTCTTGTCTTAAAGTATTATAGAACTCAACAGTAAAGTCATCAGGACTTGAACTTTTTGTTGGTAGGTTTTCCATTACATTTTCGCTTTCACATATTGATATGGGTGTTTAGCATTTTATATCTTCTTCATTCAACTTTGAAAGTTCACATGTGTCTAAGGATCTATCCATTTCTTTGTGTTTTCCATCTAATTGGAGTATAAGTTCTCAAAGTAAGTGTTTACTATTCTCTGCATTTCTCCTGGATCTGGGGTGATTTCTTCCTTTTCATTCCTTATTGCTTGGATTTGAACCTTTTCCTTCCTTTTTTGATAAAGTTGTCTAAGAGTTTGTCAATTTTATTTATTCTTTCAAAAAAAACCTCTTTAATTCATCGATTTTTTTTGTATCTTTCGTTAGTTTCCATTTTATTAATTTCTGCTCTAATCCTTGTAATTTCCTCCCTTGAGTGAGCCTTGGGTTTATCTTGCTCTTGTTTTTTCTAGTAGTTTGAGGTTCAGCATTCGGTTATGTATTTGGGCTCTCTCTGTTATTTTTTGTATTTACTTAAACTTGCTCTATGAACTAGGATGTGGTCTATTTTGGAGAATGACCCGTGAGGAACTGAGAAGAATGTATATTCTGACTTTGTGGAGTGAAATACTTTGTGGACATCTATTAATCCCATTTGTTCAGAGTTTGGTTAGTTCAAGTATTTCTTTATTGACTTTTTTTTGCAGTCAATCTGTGTATGTGTGACAGTGGGATACTGAGGTACCGTACTACTATCATACTAATATTTATCTGACTTTCAATATCCATTAATATTTGTTTTATATAGGTGGATGCACTAGAATTTGTAGCAACAATATTTATGAATGTCATATCTTTCTCTTGGATTGTTCTCTTTACCAGGATAGTGTATATTTCTTTGTCTCTTAATTAGTTTTGGTTTCAAATCTATTTTGTCTGCAAATAAGATTGCCACTCCTGCTTTTTTGCAGTTTCCTGTCACATGAAAAACTCTTTTTCAACCCTTTAATTTCATTATATGATATTTTTCTGAATTAGATGTGTTTCTTGTGTACAGATCCATATTGCTGGATCTTGTTTCTTAATCCATTCTCCTAGTCTGTGTATTTTAATTGGTACATCAAGGCTGTTGACATTAATGGTTATAACCATTAATATGTACTGATTTAGCCCTGTCATGATATTTTCCTATTCTTGGCTCTTTTATTCTTTGCTTTTCTCCCTCTCTATTCAGTTTCTTTCTTTCTTTCTTTTTTTTTCTTTTTTCTTTTTTTCGTTTTGAGACAAGGTCTTGCTTTGTACTTCAGGTTGGTCCTGAACTAAGTCTCAAACTCAGTAATCCTCCTGCCTTTGCCTCCCAATTGAGGGAATTACACCACGTGAGCCACCACACCCAGCACTGTTGTATATGGTACTGATTGTTGGTGGGAGTGAGTCACCACACCCAACATTGTTATATGTGGCTACCAGGGATCAAACCTGGACCCTTCCACTTGCAAGGCAGGTGCCAAAACCAATGAGCTAAATCCTGGTCATCTATTCAGTTTCTTACCTTTTTCAATAAATTCACTCTGCTGGGTCTCATGGGATTGCGACACTCAATGTCTTTTTCTATGATATTGTTTAGAATTTTTAGGAGTGCAGGTTTTGCATTTGTGAAGTTTCTTAGATGTTCTTTGTCATGGAAGTATCTTAGTTCTTAGTCTATTTTGGAGGATAATTTTGCAGAATACATCAGTCTAGGTCGGAGGTTGTTTTCTTTTAGAGTTTGAAACACTTTATTCCAGGCTCTCTTTGATTTCAGTGTTCACACTGAGAAGTCTGCCGTGATTCTAATGGGCTTTCCTTTATATGGGATTTGTTTCTGTCTCAGAGCTTTCATGTTTTGCTCTTCTGTTGCATTTCCGGAATCTTATTATATTCTTTGTTGTAGATTTTTTGTATCACAGTCACTAGGAATCCTATATGCCTTACTTATCTGTATGTCAAATTCTTTTCCTTTTCTTATGAAGTTTTCTACCATTACATCTGTGAACAGTTTTTTTTTTTAAGATCTTATGCACTGTTTCTTGTTTCTTCACTGACTCCAGTCTTATGTTATTCTTCTTTGTATTATCTAGCAGCTGCTAAATTGATTTCTCAGTTTCTTGCTATTTTCTATAAGTTATTCCTTTTCTGTTCACTGGCTGTAATTCTATCTTCTATGTCTATTAGTTGGTCTTAGTATTCTTTTATCCTGTTTTCAAACTTTCACTGGAATTTTTCATCTCCTGGAAATCTGTCTGAAGCTGTTTCACTGATTTCATTACTCTTGTAATCTCAGATTCTATCATGCTTCTAATCTCTTCTTTAGTGTCATTAATCATATCTTTCACTTTGAACACTATTTCTTTTTTATCTGTGAAATTATTTATGATTTTAATCTTACTAAATTCTCTTGATGCCAGCACTGTGTCGTGGTATTTGAGCTTAATTTTGTTCTATTTTCATTTTCCCTGGTTTACCCTGTGGTGATCGTTTTATGTCTGGATTTTTGAAAAATATTTTTCCTTTCTTTTCTTTTTTTTTGTTATTACTGATGTTTTTGGTTTAGTTCCTGGCCTTCTGTCTGGGCAATGTTTAATGCTAGCGTCTTCTTTCTTAATAATTGGAACCTTTAGGAGATGGCTATTTTCTAGGTCATCCTTCTTGGATCTGGAATGGCCTTTACATAATCTCAGTTCTGGCACACCACGGGAAATACTTAGAACAATCTCATCACCTCTGTTAATATAGCACAATCAGTATCATCAACAGTATCAAAAGAGCACAGGAAATGCGAAGCTTTGGCAATTACTATTCTGATACCTTTAACCTCATGACTTACATCTGTGACAATGTGCCAAAATTTAGATCTAACCAGAAATATATTTACAGCATACAGGTCCTTTAATATAGCAGCATCACCATTTGGGTATAAAGAGTCACCAGTGAGTTGAAAGGGTAGAGAGAGAAAAGAGAGAGATCAGAAACAGAGTTAGAGGATTTACAAAGATCACAAAAACTCCAGGAAACTGATAGAGGTTAGAAAATAAAAGAGATAGAAGGAACAAATATAACACAGATAAACAACAACAGGACCACTTGAAACTGTATTCACCCACCTGTAACAGTGCAGAAGAAAGAGAGAGTAGCGAAGAGTGAAATGCATTAACTTCTGAGAAGTGATACTGACTGGAGGACAGAGGGGATGAAGGAAAAAAATGAGAATAGGGTTATCCAAGAGCAGCAGGCTGACAGGAGACTACTTTTTCCTCTTCTGTAAAAATAAGAACAATTGAGAAAGAAAAAAACTCAAAATTGTATAGACTCAGCAATAAAAGAGTAATGAAGAAGGAAAGAGAGAAAGAAAAAGAACAACAACAACAACAACAACAACATCAACAAAAGCCAAAAAACTAACAAAAATGCCCTTCATGGCATGCATCTGTTGTCTCCTATAGATAGTATGGGCAGTAGCACAAAGATTGAAGTTGACTAGTCACAGGGAGACTGCCATTGTCCCCCATCTAGGTTCTGGGTATATGCCTGAGTTGAGCTCAATAAACTCGTACAGGATTGAACTCTGCAAAACTCACCAGTGGTTGCAGTCCACAGAATTTCTCCACTCTTCCAGTGGGCATTTGTTCATTGTGGCAGACAGAGCAGTCATGCACTAAAGGCCTCTGCCTAAGTCCCAGCACTGCTGCCTCACTTATTCAGTGTGTGCAGACAAGTGACTGGAGTCTCTGGGGGCGCCTTCAAGTATTTGCCCCATGGGAGGTCAGGCCCTATGTGTCAGTGTGGGCAGGCAAAAAGATGGAGTCTCTGCACTCTCCTCCTCCCACACTGGTCCCAGGTGAGCTCAGAACTGAAGCACTGTAGGGAAGGTGGGTCACAGTCCTTGCCACACAGGGGAAACTTTTCTCAGGGTGGGCAAAGAAGTAGATAGAGTTTTGGCAGGGTCCTCCTCTGGCACTGAAAATAAGAGAACTCTTGAAGCCATTGGCCTAGGCTAAAACCTTCTGAACAGAAACTCAGTTATAGAAGAAGTAACACCAAGAATCAAGGACCTGGAAGATGCCAAGTTAAAACAGTTTAGCACAGCAAAGAAAACAACCAAGAGAGTGAAGAGATAATCTTTAGAATCGAAAAAGTTTTGGCAGCTATTTCTCAGACAGAACAATATTAATTAGAACATATTAAGAACATCCAACAAAATTAGTCTCATCAAGAAAAAAGATACAGTCAAAGCATGAGCAACTAAAGTGAACAGACACTTCCCAGAATTACAAACAAACAAACAAACAAACAAAAACAAGAAAAAGAAAAGAAAAGATAAAATGTTCAACATCTCTGGACCCTAACGAAATGCAAATCAAAAGAACACTGAAAGTCCATCTTACTCCATAAATAATTATCATCATTAAGAAATCAAATAATAACAAATTGTGGCAAGGCTTCAGGAGAAAAAGGAAACCTTCCACATTTTTGGTGGGAATGTACTCTAGAATACCCATTATAGAAATCAATGTGGAGATTCCTCAAAAAACTAAAATCATAAATTCTGTTTAACCAAGCTATTCCCCCTGTAAGTATCTTCCTGAAAGAATTAAAGACATCATACTACAATGATACCTGTGTTTACTGCAGCACAATTCATAATAGCTAAATCTTGGAAAAGGCCTATATGTCCATCAACAGATGAATACATAAAGGAAATGTGATATTTATCCCCAGTGGAGCAGTAGTCTACCATAAAGAAGGATAATTTTGAGTAAATTGTACTTGTAATAGAATGGATAAACATTTGTAGTAAAATGCTCATTTGCAGTAAAACAGATGGACTCTGAGACTATAATGTTAAGTGAAATAAGTTAAATACAGAGCTTTATGTTTTGCATACTTTCTCTTATACAAGAAAACCAAAATGTAAATAAAGAACACAATAAAAGATAATGGGGGAAAGAGAACATTTTCTCAAATGGGAAGGGGATCAAAAGATGGAGGGAACAGAAAGGAGAAGAGGATTCCAAAGGAAAGAAAAGAACAGTCGAAATGTGTTGCATATGTATCTTAAATCCTCATGAAGAATGTAATCATTATGTACTGAAAACATGTACTAATAAAAATGAAAATAGAAAAAAAAACACTGAGTAACATACAAGAAAGATAAGACAGTAGACTGGAAAGATGGCGATCCACATGCATCTGCTGAAAACTTGATGACAATACTCTATGCGATCCTTTACGAGAAATATTTCACACTGAACTTGTCCCTCTAAGTGAGTAGAAGGAAATTTTTAGAAAGATAATAACATGTTGATCTATTGAGGGACATCTTGTACTTCAATTGGTGATCCTGAACTTTGAGCTAGACAAAGCATCTGAATCAGTGTTTGAATTATCTCTCTTGGAAAGGGAACAAGTATGTTCTATTTGTGGAAAGAAATTTGCATCTAAATAGTTGAGTGGCTAGAGCTAATATTGTACCAGAGACTGCTCACTGTCCACTCAATTCCATTCTGTGCTTCCCTTACAGCAGGCGTACACTAAGGTGTGCATATGGCTTCTTTAGCAGAGACTATATTTCCATAGAACCTTTCCAGATGGTAACATAATGTGACTGCCTTCTTGCAAGTGCAATGGGAACAGAACTGCTAGATATAATTTCTGCTCTACTTGTTTGAAGATAAGTAAAGAAACAAAGCCTGAGGTTAGAATGCTGTGTGGTATGGAGGAAATGGAAGAGCAGGGTGCCTGGAAGGGGCAGAAGTGAACACAGGCCAAACCAGTCTTGGTGCAGAGTTTAAATTTTATTCTGCAAGAAACATCTGAGCCTAGTAAAGGTAAGATTTAATATATAATTTTAGAAAAATCATTGCCATGTACAGATAGGGAGAATATTTCAGAGGACTTGGGCAAGAGCCCAGTAAG